>JAHKKF010538700.1:28718-49224 GCA_019740295.1 Labeo calbasu | reverse complement strand
TAATTTTTTTGATGCGTTTATCTAAAATTTTCAAATATGTCTAAATTTCTGTCAATATTACTCACAAAATGACCAAATATGGAATCCTGATATTGTATTTTGTCAAGATTATAAAAAGTTTTGATTGTAAAATACCATAATACATTTTGTAATATGACACCTGACACCGCCCACTAAGGGGGGAAGAGAAAAGATATTAAAGAACCATTTCCATGGTAATGCAATGTCCGATTTAAAAATGGTTTTCACAGGATGTATTTTGAGGTTTAAGTTTTTAAATAATACATGTGACCTTTGACCACAAAACCAGACATAAGTCACACAAGTATAGTTGCAGCAGTAGCCACCAACAATACATTGTATGGGTCAAAATTGTTGAATTTTTTTTTTATGCCAAAATTCATTTTTTAAGTAAAGATCATACTAAGTATTAAGTAAAGATCATACATTTTCTACCGGAAATATATCAAAACTTAATTTTTGATTGGTAATATGCATTGCTAAGAATTTTATTTGGACAACATTAAATGCGATTTTCTCAATATTTTTCTCAGCGAAATATATTCCTATCCTAACAAATCATATATCAATGGTAAGCTTATTTATTCAGCTTTCAGATGAAACATGACCCTTACGATTAGCTTTGTGGCCAAGGGTCACATATAACTTATGATGATTACTGAAAAATGTCATAGGGAAAAAAGACCACGAAAAAAGCACCAAGCGACCGACAGGGGTCTCTATTTTCATTTTTTAATTCTATAATAAAATATATTTTTATTCTACAAATATAAATACTAAATACTGCTGTAATTAAGTCAACATTAAAGCATAATCATTCAATAAACATGTTGAGAAGAGACTTAGTGACATCTATAGATCACAAACAAATGAAACATGGAGAGGACATCTTACCTCATCTTGCCCTACATCTTTTATTTATTTATTTAGTTTAAAGCCCTAAACTTGCATGCAAGTATTAAAATACCTTCATTTATGTGTACTGAGCTGGTCTGCTTTGTTCCCTTGTTTCTGTCTGTCTCTGTCTCGTGGAGGAGGTAAATATGTGCCAAGAGCTATTCTAGTTGATCTGGAGCCTGGCACCATGGACTCTGTGCGTTCAGGACCCTTCGGACAGATCTTCAGACCAGACAACTTTGTATTTGGTGAGTGACTGGCAAAAAATATGCAAAAAATGTTGCAAATATCACATTATAGCAGCAAACTGATGTGTGCGCTTCCTCTCCGACACATTACAGGACAGAGCGGCGCTGGTAACAACTGGGCCAAGGGCCACTACACAGAGGGGGCGGAGCTTGTAGATTCCGTTCTGGATGTGGTCCGTAAGGAGTCTGAGAGCTGTGACTGCCTGCAGGGCTTCCAGCTGACTCACTCCCTGGGCGGTGGTACCGGCTCTGGCATGGGTACCCTGCTGATCAGCAAAATCCGTGAAGAGTACCCAGACCGCATCATGAACACCTTCAGCGTGGTGCCTTCCCCAAAAGTCTCTGACACCGTAGTGGAGCCTTACAACGCCACATTGTCCGTCCATCAGCTGGTGGAGAACACAGACGAGACCTACTGCATAGACAATGAAGCCTTATACGATATCTGCTTCCGCACCCTCAAACTCACCACTCCCACATATGGCGACCTCAACCATCTGGTCTCCGCCACCATGAGTGGCGTCACCACCTGCCTGCGCTTCCCCGGCCAGCTGAATGCTGACCTGCGCAAACTAGCCGTCAACATGGTGCCCTTCCCCCGTCTGCACTTCTTCATGCCCGGTTTCGCCCCTTTGACCAGCCGAGGCAGCCAGCAGTACCGCGCCCTCACCGTGCCTGAGCTCACGCAGCAAGTGTTCGACGCCAAGAACATGATGGCCGCCTGCGATCCGAGACACGGACGCTACCTGACCGTCGCCGCTGTGTTCCGTGGCCGCATGTCCATGAAGGAAGTCGACGAGCAGATGCTGAACGTCCAGAACAAGAACAGCAGCTACTTCGTCGAATGGATCCCCAACAACGTCAAAACCGCCGTCTGCGACATTCCACCTAGGGGTCTCAAAATGGCCGTCACCTTCATCGGAAACAGCACGGCCATCCAAGAGCTGTTCAAGCGCATCTCCGAGCAGTTCACAGCCATGTTTAGGCGTAAGGCTTTCCTCCACTGGTACACGGGAGAGGGCATGGACGAGATGGAGTTCACCGAGGCAGAGAGCAACATGAATGATCTGGTGTCCGAGTACCAGCAGTACCAGGACGCCACCGCCGAGGAAGAGGGCGAGTTTGAGGAAGAGGCCGAGGAGGATGCTTAAGAAGGAAACGAAAGGCGTTTGGGGAGGGTAGTGTGTTCAACTTTGAGTAAATGTAGCAAAACGTATAAGGAACAATTTTAGTGTCTCAATCAATTGAAGTAGAAATTAGCACTAGACAAACGGGGCCAAAAATAACCAGAGGAAGGCAGAAAGAATGTTCTTAAACGTGTGATGGGTGGATAACAGTGTTTACGATTATAAATCGCTCACTTTATGTATTTCTTTACCTTTCTGATGGTCAGTTCCTCTCTGTACAGAACAGGGAAAAATAAAGTGGCAAACATCCAGTTAGAGTCAATGTTAAAATGCTGGGGTCAGGAGGACAGTAACATCTCATTTTTATTTCATTGTGACATTTGTTTCTCTTTGCCTGCAAAGAGTTAAAATTATTATTATAGTGTTTTAATGTTTTCTTTTATTAATTTTGCACTAGAACAGGGCAACTCTGTGAGATAATGGCACTTCAGTGTGACCTCAGCGGGTCTGATTGCAGTATTTAGAGAAATGTTTTGAAAAGTATGTTGTGTGGAAGATGAAGGACAAGAAATGGACTGAAAGAAAGATAAGATTCAGAGTAACAGGGCTGAATCTTAACCTCGCTTGGACGCCAGCCAACGTCTACAGGAGGATGAACATGATTGATGAAAATGGACGATACAGGAAAGTATTTTAGATTATGCAGATGGAAAGAACGTTTTAGCATGTTGAATGGATTGTTGGTGCAAATTTTTAATTCATGGACTCTTATGTCTTATATCTGAGCCCATAGTTTTAAGTGTTACTGCGTATTCTTTATTTGAATGTTTTGGTGTTCCTTAATTGTCCCTGTGTGGTAAAAAAAAAAAAACTGAGCCTCTGGAGAAAACCAAAATAAAAATGAAAACAATTTCGTTAAAAATCAAGCCTTTGCTTTGGTTTTTGGTGTGTTTTTGTTGCATTACACCATATACATCACTGAAGAAGGAATAAATAAAGTCACATTTAGGTTTGCACTTACATAAACTATACCTTAATGAAAACATTAAACACATGAAATAGCAAAGTACATAATATATGACCCTGGACCACAAAACCAGTCATAAGTAGCATGGATATATTTGTAGCAATAGCCAACAAAACATTGTATGTGTCAGAACGATCGATTTTTCTTTTATGCCAAAAATCATTAGGATATTAAGTAAAGATCATGTTCCATAAAGATTTTTTGTAAATTTCCGTAAATATATCAAAACATAATTTTTGATTAGTAATATGCATTGCTAATAACTTCATTTGTACAACTTTAAAGGCGATTTTCTCAATATTTTGATTTGTAAAGAAAAGTAATATCCACATTTCTGCGTCTTAAATACCTAATGTTAAAAAAAACACTCTCAAACACGCCCCCTCTGCAGAACGCGCGGAAAACTTGGACAAAGGCGCCTGTTTTTCCTCAGGAGACCAATCAAACCGCAGTGACGCATGGTCAGCCAATCAGTGTACGCTCAGTGTCTGATTGACAGCTTGACTAGCGAATCAGTAGTGTTCGTCTTAAGGGCGGGACTTAGTGTTCAGGAAATGGTTTCCAAGTGTTCTGCATGATAAGGTAAGCGCACATTTTTTTAATAAAATGAAGTAGATCACGCACGATCTATCAGTACAAACGTTAAACAATACTCATGTCTTGCATGTTTATCTTTGCATTTGAAGGAAAGCATTATTTCCGATAAAATATTCCTGAAAATGAGTGTATACATTATTTTAGCCAACTAGGCACTGCTGCCAGTGTGGCACTTATGAAAACTTATTCGATTACGAAATGATTAGAAAGTCATAGCAATGTCCTTACGTCATACAAAAGTGTGTTAAAGTAAACTGTGTTACACACACATCGCTGTTCATCCGATAATGTTGATACTCTTGTCTTATTTATTATTTATATCCGTATTTACTTTGTGTTATCCATGACAACCATATTTTCGTTGTTACAACAATCTTTATCTTTCAGCTAGAGAGTAGGATGGATGCCACTCAGCAGATTGACGATCCCTTCTCTGAAGAAGAAGAAGAAGAAGAAGAACAGGAAGAGGAGGAGAAAGCAGGACCAGAAAGAGAACAATTAGCAACACTGAAGGTGTTCAAAAATGACCACATACCAGAGACAGGTGAGTGTTCATATCGACTAAGTTTCCTTACATATTAACTAATATTAAAACCTAATACGTGACCCCTGACCACAATTTTCATGCAACATCCACTGATGTATGGTTTGTTAGGATAGGACAATATTTGGCTGAGATACAACTCTTTAGTAATCAAAATCTGAAATTGAGGTTTGGTATATTTCCGGTAGGAAATTGACAAAATATCTTCATGGAACATGATTTTTACTTAATATCCTAATGATTTTTGGCATAAAAGAAAAAGTGATAATTTTGACCCATAGAATAAATTGTTGGCTATTACTACAAATATATACTTGATGGTGCTACTAAATGACTGGTTTTGTGGTCCAGGGTCACATAATATCTGTGCATTATTAAAATTATGACATTGCTTTCTCTTTTTCTGTCTTAACACATTCATTCAGAATTCCCTCTGTACATCGGAGAGAATGTCATCGGTCGTGATCCTGCTGCCTGTTCTGTTCTTCTTCCGGCCCGATCTGTATCCAGTCGGCATGCTGTCATCTCCATCTCAGTGTTCCGCTCTAGCAGCGATCGTTTTGGTAACGGTGATGATGTAGAAGCACTTTTATGGGACATGGGCAGTTTAAATGGAACCAGAAAAGGCAGATTGAAGCTGACGCCTCAGGTACGATATGCTTTGACCGAGGGCGAGAGTGTGGTGCTCGCTGATGTGCCGTGTCAGTATGTTGGCCTGAATATTTCAAAGAAAGATACACACATAACTCCAGAGAAAGAAGGAGTTTCCAAAAAGGAGAAAAAATCAGGTCTGGTGTTATCAAGCAGTGACTCTGAGTCAGAGTTGCGTAAAGGTGTGCAGAACAGGTTGAAAGTGAAAGAGAGGAGCGTTTTGCCTCCTGTGCCTTTATGGAGCTCTGAGGATGAACAACCCAAGTTGAGTTCACCACAGCCAGCTCACAAACTGCCTGAGATCACCCTGGTGCCTGAATCGGACTCAGACGGAGAGAGCGCCCCAGATGAAAGGAAAGATTTTGGTAGGTAAATTGAAATGTAACGCATATTACTGAGAGATTTATTAATGTACTATTTTCATGCTTGCTTTCTTTTTTCTTTATTGCTGTAGTTTCAGACTCTGCAACCTCCTCTCATCCGTGTAGTTCCACAAATTCATCATTCCTGACCCCTGCAAAAGTCATTCCAGAGAGGTAAGTTAAATGTTTCTTCAATGCAAATATCTGTATCATGGTTTTTCTTAGGATTCTGGAGGTTTCACAGTTATTACACTTTATTTCCCTGACTATGACTTTATATGAATCAAAATGCATGGAACAGATGCAGAACCACTGCTTTTTAATCACGATCCAAACAAACATGTTACATGTAGCATGAACAGTTTTTGATGTAAATTAGATTGTGTAATTTAAGCAAAAACAGAATGGTCTGACCTTAGATTTGTGAAATTATAATACATAAAACAACTGCACAAAAACAAAAACAGCACACAGGCAGAATGAGACGCAAATTCACTCTCGGACAGCAGGTGGCGCTTATGGAACAGTGGCATTATAGCGTTTCCTTGGTTACTGTTGTAAACAAAGCAGCACTGAGTTTTTAAATACTACATTAATGTGCACTGTATGGAGGAAAGATGAAAAGAAAATACCATCTAAACCTTTCTGAAGACAGTCGATTCTTTTGCAGAGATTTATTCATATAAACCCCCTCCAACAATTCAGTATTTAGCTTTTTCTTCCACTTTTTTTGCACTTTTTAGTTTAATATTTTATGCAGTTTAAAACAAACATGCACT
Organism: Labeo calbasu; assembly: GCA_019740295.1. NCBI lineage: Eukaryota > Metazoa > Chordata > Actinopteri > Cypriniformes > Cyprinidae > Labeo > Labeo calbasu. The sequence continues at coordinate 42,971 of JAHKKF010538700.1, read as the reverse complement.
AGTGTAAACATAGGCTTAGCCACTTGTACCGGTATTACATTTTTTCAAAAATTCACACCGTATGCATAATTCAAACCAGTTTACCATTTGAACTGAAATTGAAATTCTGGCATTGTTTACTCACCCTTAAACATGTATAGCTTTATTTTTTTTGTAAAACACAAAAGAAGACATTTGAAGAATGTTTGTTTGTCAGTTGTTTTTATCGATATTATAAAGGTCAATAAGACAAAAATGCACATAAAATGTGATGTTCCTCCTCATGTGTTTCAAATTTTTTGAGTAAGTCTTGTAATAGTTTTCGATGGATCACACCTAGTTACGTATTTAAAATTAAAGGCCATCATTAAAGGAAACGCTCAATGTAATAAAGCAGAAATTACTTTACTGTTTGAATTCACTATGTAGACCAATAGAAAGCTGCCTGGTTTAAAATTGACTTCTGTGTAAATGGTGTTTCATATAATGTTAAACTATTAACCGTAAACCTTTTTTACCCACGTGTGATTGCACCTTAATGCTATAAACTGTGCATTAACACTTGTGGATTTCAATATATTGTCTGCCAATAAATTAGTTTCACCATATTTTTTTTTCTTATCAGTGAGGATGAAAGTTCCATCACTCCGTCTTCTGCTTCAATAGACCGGTTCAGACTGAGGCAAACCCCTGATTTAAACTCATCTAACCCTAGCCCTCTAGTCTTAAATCTGGACAGTGACATTGATTTTGAAGAAAAGGACATGGAGAAAAGCAAGTCTGAAGCAGAGGCCCAGCCTGAATCGGCTGTAAAAGTGGAACCAGCTGAATTTCATATGGACAGTGATACTGATGTTGAGGAAGAGGAAGCAAAAGCAAATAAGCCTGAACCAGAGGCTCAAGAAGCAGTATCTCTGGAGAAATCTGTGTCTTCGGTTGGACTTCATATGGACAGTGATACTGATGTTGAAGAAGAAGAGGAAGAGAAAAATAAAGCTGAACCAGAGGTTCAGACTGATCAAGCTCCAAAGGTAGGACCTGCATCTTCAGCTGATCTTCATATGGACAGTGATACTGATGTTGAGGAAGAGGAACCAGAGGCAAGTAAGGCTGAACCAGTGGTTCAAGAAGCAGTAACCCTTGATAAATCTGTCTCTTCAGTCGGACTTCATATGGACAGTGATACTGATGTTGAAGAAGATGCAGAAGAGAAAAGCAAGACTGAACCGAAGGTTCACCCTGAAGAAGCTCCAAAGGTGCAATCAGATCTTCATATGGACAGCGATACTGATGTCGAGGAGGATGAGGCATCTATAACTGAAAATGTCTCTAGAATAGAAGCAGTTTCAGAAAATCCTCCATCAGCAGCAGCACCTCATACAGAATTCCACATGGACAGTGACACTGATGTTGAAGATGAAGATCCCATCAAGGTTTCTACTGCTACAGAGGTTTCACATCCTGCTGGAAAGGAAAGTGATGTCAGACCTACAACAGCGTCAGGGACAGACATCCACATAGACAGTGGCACAGATGTAGATGAAGAGAATGAGGACAAGGAAAAGGTGATCGCCAAAGATCTTCTGTCAAACAGTGAAACAGATGATGAGGATCCTTTTAAACCTTTACCAGGCAAAGCTGTGAAGGTTGCACAGAGTCACAAAGTTTCTGTAGGGAGCAAAGCAGAGCAATCCGAAAAGAGCACCCATAAAAAACAAGACTATCATTCTCAAGGAAAGACTAATCTTGAGGAACCAACCCAAGCTTTTGGTGACTTAGAAGAAGATTGGGACCTAATGGCCACACAAGCATACGGTAACCATCCTACTCACTTCCTTTTTAATGTCATTCTTTTTTAATTATAATATTTATACATGTAGTCAATACAGTACAGTAAATTCCTGAAAACTTCTATATTTCCTATGACAGGGGTTTTCAGACTGGCAACCCAGAAGATGTTAGAGGGGCATAATACTAATTACCACAAAAAGTATTTTCAACAAAACAAAACAAAAAACTTATTTTGAAAAAAAAAAAAAGCTAAAAAATGCAAATCCTATCCAAATAATTAATAAAAATTACCTTACAATTATAGGCTTCAAATATCTGCTTTATATCCTCCAAATATTTGCTTTGTTGACCAAACGAAAAGGAGAGACTGGAGTTAGAGAGAAAGAAACAAGAAGAACTTGAACAGAGGGAGAGGGCTGAAACAGAAATGAGACAAAAAATAGAAAGAGAGCAGAAGGAATTAAAGGAAAAAGGACGTCTGAAAAGGAAAGAGGAGGAAAAAATTAGAAAAGAAAATGAATTCAGAGGGAAAAAGAGGAAAAGATTGTTTGGAAAAAGAAGAGAATGAGAGGTTGGATAGGGCGAGGAAAGAACTAGAATAAAAAAGACGAAAAGAAGAAGAGGAAATTGTAGCTGTTTCACTGTAGCTCTTTGAGACGGAGTTAAAATATTTTTGTGTGGTAATCAGTATTATGCCAGAAATGCTATTATTTGAGCTTAATTTATATTGAACCCATACAATTCCTTTAAACTAAGATTGTAATTATTGTGTTGTGTAAAATTTAGGAGCTGCTGGAGCCAGTGCTAGGCTCAAGCCAAAGCAGCTTGATCTTGAGGCTACACAGGCATATGGAGCAGAGACGGACAGGGAGGAAGAGCAGGAGCCTTTGAACCAAACCCAACCGTACTCCAACCTCTCAACTGCTGAAACTCAACTCATCCATGTAGCAAAGCCTGATGATGAGGAAGAAGATGAAGATAAAGAGACACAAAATGACTCTCACCTTTCCACAGCAGACACTCTGATCATAGCCAGCACCCCAAAACGGGAGGAGCAGACACAGCCATTTTCACTTTTCACAGCCCAAACACAACTTGCCTTTGAGGAAGAAGACAAAGAGATATATCAGAATGAGCCCACCCAGCTCATGACCGACACCATGGATGAAACGCAGGAGGGTGAGGAGAACATGAAAGAAGGTAGGAGAACTTGTGGTGAAGGAACAGTAGGCAAAGGTAAAAACACAGATTCCTGTCTTATAATTGCTGAAACTCAGCCCATGTGTGAGGAAGAAGAGGCAACAGATGCCGATCTGAGTGGGGACAGCTTTCAGAAACAAAGTACAAGACAACAGGCTGAGAAAAGAGATTCTGTACATCTTGATGAAAACAACTTCAGCTCCCATCTCACTATAGCTGAAACACAACCAATGTGTGATGAGGAAGAAGCACCAGATCAGGACAATCTGGTTAGCAGTACTCGTATAGAAAAACCTTCCACTTCCCATATCACCATCGCTGAAACACAACCAATGTTTGAGGAAGAAGAAGCACCAGAGGATGATGTCAACAAAAGACAAACCGAAGATGAGCCCATATATAATATTGAAAAAGCCTCTACCTCCAGTCGTGCCATCCCTGAAACACAGCCTGTTGCTGAAGATGATGAGGGACAAGAGAAAGAGCTCAGCAGCAAGATGTCCATCAGAAGATCACGCAGGTGTAGACCAAAAAAAGAAAAAGAAGACCTAAAACCTGCAGAGACTGCTGTCTATCACACTATAGCAGAAACACAACCAATGTGTGAGGAAGAACAAAGTGAGGATCTTAAAAGTGAGGTCACCTCTGGGACACAGAGTAAAAGCCAGCAAGCACATGAATTCAAGCCTCCAGAACTTGCTGAAAAGGACTTGAAAGCATGTGTCACTGTTGCGGAAACGCAGCCTATATGTGAAGAAGAGGCACCATGTGAAGATCTGATTGATGCGGTTAGCACCAGGCAGATAAATGAAGACAGATCCACAGAACTCCCAATCCCCTCGAGCTCCCATGTCAGCGTAGATGAAACACAGCCTATGCATGAGGAAGATGAAGGACAGGAAAAAGACCTCAGCAGCAAGTTGGCAAGCAGAAGTTCACGTAGGGGAAGACCAAAGAAAGATGACGAGGTAGCACAAGCTGCTGAGGCTGCTGTTCGTCAGACTATTACAGAAACCCAGCCAGTTCCTGTAGAAGTGATTGAAAGGGATGAAGATCTGAACAGTGGAGTGAAATCCAGGAGGTCCCGCAGAGGAAGGCAGATAAAAGAGGACATTGTTCCACAACCTGCTGAAGCTGCTGTCAGCTCCATTCCCATTATCACTGAAACGCAGCCTGTCAATGAGGACAGAACTGAAAGGGATGAAGATATGAGTGGTATCAGATCAAAAAGACCCCGCAGAGGAAGACAAAAAGATGAAGGTGAACCTGCACAGTCTGCTGAACCAAACTCTGATCTCAGTGTTGTTGAAACACAGCCCATGGTTGAGGAGAATGCCCAAGAAGAACCTAGTGGCAGAAGTAGCAGGAGACAGAAGAAAGATAGGACAGAGGTGGAGGAGAATGCCCTAGAAGAACCTAGTGGAAGAAGCAGTAGGAGACAGAGGAAAGACAAGACAGAGGTGGAGAGTGAGACAACTGCATCTAGTAAAGCTCAAGGTAAAACTAGAAAAGGGCAGGAAGGTAAAAGAAAGAGGGGGAAAGCATTATCTGAGAACGAGGAAGAGAGTGAAGAAGAAAAACCCACAAAGAGAGGAACCAGACGGACAGGTGTAAAACAGAAGTGTAGTGAAAAGGAAGAAGAGGAAAGATTAGAGGAGAGGAATGACCAAGAAGAGAAAGAGAGGATGGAGAAAGAGCTCCAAGCACGAGAGGAGACGGAGAGGTTAGAGAGGGAAGAAAAGGAGAGACTGGAGTTAGAGAGAAAGAAACAAGAAGAACTTGAACAGAGGGAGAGGGCTGAAACAGAAAAGAGACAAAAAATAGAAAGAGAGCAGAAGGAATTAAAGGAAAAAGAAAGACTGAAAAGGGAAGAAGAGGAAAAAATTAGAAAAGAAAATGAGAGAATTCAGAGGGAAAAAGATCGTTTGGAAAAAGAAGAGAAGGAGAGGTTGGAGAGGGAGAGGAAAGAACTAGAAGAACAAAGACGAAAAGAAGAAGAGGAAAGAATTCAGAGGGAAAAAGATTGTTTGGAAAAAGAAGAGAAGGAACGTTTGGAGAGGGAAAGGAGAGAACTAGAGGAACAAAGACGAAAAGAAGAAGAGGAAAAAATCCAGAGGGAAAAAGAAGAGAAGGAACGGTTGGAGAGGGAGAGGAGAGAACTAGAAGAACAAAAACAAAAAGAAGAGGAGGAACAAAAAGAGAAGGAAAGATTAGAAAAGGAAAAACGAGACAATGAGCAACTTCAGATGAGAGCAAAAGGACAGAAAAAGACAAAGGAGAGAAACCATCAGAAAGAGCAAAAAAATGAGCGACTGGAGGAGGACAAGACAGAACTAGAAGCTCCTCTAGTTCCTCCATCCAGACGAACACGGCGCTGCTCGAGCTCCTCTATGAACTCGGATCAGTCTGTATCCTCACAACAGGAGGCGCCCAGCCAGAGGGGACGAGGGCGGGGCAGGGGGCGAGGCAGAGGCCGAGGGAAGCAGACAGCTGATGAGCAACCCATCAGTGCTCGACAGTCTAGCAGGAGAGGACCAGCTAGTGCAGTTGAAGACCCAGAGCAGGACTCCAATACAACAACCCGTTCCCGATCCCGCTCCAGTTCTAGAAGTTCTGAAAGATCTGCTCAAAGTATCGGACCTTCGAACCAAGGGACGAGAGGAAGAGGCAGAGGCAGGAAGAGTACAAAGCTACCAGAACCAGAAGTTGTTCCCCAAGCTAAAACTTCTGGAAAAGGCAGGGGAAGAGGAGGAAGACGTTCTGGTGTAGAGAATGTAAATGTCGGAATAGACAATGAGCATGAACAAGATGCTGAAGCGGTGGAGGACCACGTTGCTGTACCCCAAACCAACAGCAGAGGTCGTAAGAGAGCAGCCAACACTAGCACATCCCCAGAAGAGGCTTCTGCACCCACACCCAAGACTCCAAGGCGCTCTGTGGCTAGTCAGGCGCACAAGGTCACACACACCCTCAAATACAGACATTTACCAGCAGGTTTTATCACTCTGTGGATGACACCAATCTGTCATCTTCCCTTTTAGGTGTTATTCACTGGGCTGACAGATGAGGACGGAGAAAGAGTCGTCTCCCGGTTAGGTGGAAGTCTGGCGAAAGGAGTGAACGATATGACTCACCTGGTGACTGATAAAGCGAGACGCACCGTTAAGTTTTTGTGCGCCGTTGCAAAAGGGGTGCCAATCGTGACTCCTGATTGGCTAATGAAGGTGAGGGTGTACATATTTGAGGACTGTTCCTGGTTCAACCAAGCCAAACATAAAATTCATAATTCATATATGGCTTTACACCTATAAAGTGAAATTTAAGGATTAGTTCACTTCTGAATTAAAATTTCCATGTCATCCAAAATGTTCATGTCTTTCTTTCTTCAATTAAAAAGAAATGAAGGTTTTTGAGGAAAATATTCCAGGATTTTTCAACATATAGTGGACTTTAATGCTGAAGGTCCAACTGCAGTTTCAGTGCAGCTTCCAGGGCTCTACACAATCCCAGCCGAGGAATAAAGGTCTTACATAGCGAAGCGATCAGTCTTTTTCTTAAAAAAATAAAAAGATATAATTTTTAACCACAAATGCTCATCTCGCACTAACTCTGTATGACTACGCATTACGTAATCACATTAGATTGTGATAGGTCACGCGTAGTTAGTTCTTTGTGTTCTTCAGTTTAAAAAGGTAGGCTAGGACGAAAAATTTAAACTCATCATCTCTTCAAACTTAAAAATCATCCAACATTGTTGTTTTGTCTTTTTTTTTTTGGTAAAGGGCATTTGACTTAATTTTTCACGTAACCTTTCCAATGTGACTACATATTGCGTGAAGTTGTGGATGCAGATCTAGTGCAAAACAAGCATTTGTGGTTTAAAAAAAAAGATTGTTTCGCTAGACAAGACCCTTATTCCTCGACTGGGATCGTGTAGAGCCCTTTGAAGCTGCACTGTAACTGCAATTTGGACCTATGGAGAAAAATCCTGAAATGTTTTCCTCAAAAACGTTAATTTCTTTTCTCGACTGAAGGAAGAAAGACATAAACATCTTTGATGGCATGGGGTGAGTAAATTATCTGGAAATTTCATTCTGGAAGTAAACTTCTCCTTTAAACTCTCTTACTCTCTCAGTGTGGAAAAGCTGGCCATTTCCTTTCTACCGATGAATATATATTGAAAGACGCCGAGCAGGAAAAAAAGTTTAGCTTCAGCCTACAGAAGTCACTGCAAACTGCTCAAAGCCAACCACTTTTAAAGGTATCAGTCCCTCACATGCACATTAGTGTATCAAGCACAATCCTCAAGGGTACCATTTGCATCACATAAATTTTCTCCCTAATTTTGCTTTTGTAGGGTTATGAGATTCACGTAACCCCTTCTGTGATGCCGGAACCATCTCAAATGAAAGAAATCATCACCTGCTGCGGAGCACGCTTCCTTCCTAAAATGCCCTCTGCTCAGAAGGTACCCAGAATCAATGCATATATTCTCCTACTTGAATGCACATATTGCATATTCTTATTTTTTATTGCGATTTCTCCTTCTATTCAGGAGCACACTGTGGTGGTGTCATGTGAGCAGGACAGGGCGCTATGTGATAAAGCAGTGAGTCTGTCATTGCCGGTGGTCAGCACAGAGTTTCTATTGACTGGCATTCTGCAGCAGAGACTCGACCTGCAGGCCTATTCTCTCACTTCCTCTCTCAACACGTCCAATCAGCCTGCAGCCCCCAAAGCTGCTGCCAGGGGCCGAAGGAAGTAGCGACAATGACATAGGAAAGGACTTCTTGTGTAATACATTAGTGCCAGTCTGTGATAAAATCTGATACATGGATGTTCAAGTTCAGATTCCTTAAGTTATGCGATGCATACTATGTCAGTTTTATGAACACAGTAATGAGTTAGATGAGATGCTGCTACACTTGTAACCACACACCCACTGATTCCTGTGAATGTGAGAGCTGGAGAGAATGTGAGGTGGATGTCAATGAATGATGAATGTTAATGAAAGGACAATGAGCGCCTCTCATTTTTTAACGTATTACTTCAATAAACACTTTCAGAGCCATAATAAAGAAATATTGTCTGTTTTTGTCCTAAATAGAAACAAAATTCAGGATAAAATGGTCTAGTGCACGTTTATATTCATAAGGGCGTTGGTCTCAGTGATGAATCGATCTGAAGAACACCTTAAAGACCTTCACGTCGGTTCTGCAAAGGTTGGCTGTGTGTGTTCGGATCCGCTGACACGCCCATAAGGGGTTGAAGCGCCGGGCTTTACCGACCGCACTCGAGACGCTGCAAGATACCGGACAGATTCCTAAGGTGCATCCTAGTCCTTAAGTGATTTTCGAGGTGGAAAGAAAGCTGAAAGGAACGAATAACGGATTTTCCCTCTATTGCAGACTATCAGCTGAGGAGGATATTGGAGGTGAGCGGTGAACACGGTAAGGGAGAATGTCAATTTTGCGGCAGAGATGTCATAAACGGGCAGCTGGCTTTGGCTTGCAGGAATTTAAGGGTTAAATTCTGCAGTTTCTGCTTCGTCTGGTACTTTTCCGATTGGAGAAAGTTGCCGTTTGCTGTCGGAACGCGAATAAAATAAGGTGTAAGAGGCATATTTGGTGATTTAGAAGAGCATTTAGGCTTGTTGAAGAATATCTGCATAGCATCACATTAAATGCCCCGTCAGCGTGCGAGCGCCGGTTCAGTATCCTGTATTAACATATGAAATGTTATCATTAAAATACGCATTGAGATTAAATTACAGAAAAAAATATAGACTAGAAGAGCAGACATTCTCATTGGACTTATTTATCGGCATAAGCTATAAATATACATTTCATAATAACATTAATAATTTACATTTTATATTCTCAGGGAATTTATAGCTAATTTTGCCGGTACTGCGGCTTAACTGGTCCGTATCATTTTGTCGTCTGTGCACCGTAATAACCCGTACATGTGTAGGCGATCTCTCTCATCTTGTGACCGAGAGAAAATTTGTTTGACTGGCAAATAGTTTTATGATTGGGAGGGAAAAAGATCATAACAGAAGGTTTTCGTCAGAAATGGAGGGGAGATGAGGTAAGTCAAAGCTGCCGCCGCCCCCGCCGCTCATAACACATAGGGACTGTGTCTCAAAACCCATTCAGATGCTTATCTAAACGCCATATTCTCTACCATAATGATGCCTAAAAATGGTGCCTAGGTAGTCAGCCCATTAGGTTGTGAGACACAGACATGATCTCATCGCCTTTCATGTCACATCACACCCTTTTAAGCACAGCATCGCTTTGAATTGATTTAATTCAAGGCTTTAAAATAGATTATGATCCAGGAGGTAACGTTAGTGTAGTCAAGTAAGTCTAAATGGAATGATCTGGAAGTAATTTCCAGATGCCCCATCCTGGTCTCTTAGGAGATGACCTGCTTCTAACATCAATAACCACATATGAATTCTGTACAGCACCTTTCTAAAGGTTGAGGTTGATTTCCCTGAGCTCCTATTCATCTTGTTTTATTTCCCTGGTTTACGCAGCATGCATTCTGGAATAATTTACCAATATGTAATAATGCAGTTCACATATCTGCAGCAGGTTGATTTGAGCTCCTATTCATCTCAGGATAAAAGCATGTTGTATGTGAGCGCCCTGTCATCCGGTTGCCCATGTTTTATGTATGCTGTTGTGTCTTATAGGAGAGGAACTGTGAGGTTGCTGTAAGAGGTGTCATACTGAGAGAAAGAGAGAGAGAGTGAAAGCATGTAAGTGGACCAGATGGCATTTAGTCCATATGAAACTAAAATAGTGCTGATGCATTTACACATCAGCACGTGTTTTATTGTCTAGAGAGAGATGCTCATTTGCCGTTTTTCAAATTTTTAACTGAATGGCAATAAAATGTTCATATGCAGTGGTTGAGCGTCTGGGCAGAAGCCTGTTATGAAATCACTGAATGGCCTAAATGCACGTCTGCTGTTCTGGATGCTTTCCTTGCTGTCTAATATGTCTGGCCGGCAAAGGTTTTCTCAGGATTCTTTCTATGCCATTATGCATGAAGTGCCGGCTTCTTGCAGACTGTAAATTAATGTGTTTGTCCTAATGTTTTAATATTACAGATTATCATAAATCATTCTTATATTATTCCATTATTTAATAAAATTAAAATTAATTATAATTTACGTATTATGTTAAGTGTAAGTTTAGTATAAATTATAATTTGTGTACCAAAATATGTAAGGGTTTGTACTGTCACAGAAAATCTGGAAATACCAGGAAATGTTTTTACATTTTTATTTTCAGACCAGTAAATGTACGCAAAATGAATAAAATCTTTGAATAGTGAGTTTATTTTTAAATAAACATTTTATGATATTTATTCACAGACACAAATATTAATATATTATCTTTTACTCCAAAATGTTTAATTGACTAAATGTTGTTTTTCCTTTTTTCTTTTTCTTTTTCACATGTAAAATAGTAATCTGTTCATTCTAAATATTGCTACCTGACATGAATTAAAAAACAAAACAAAAAAATACACCATATATTTTTTTAAAAGTAGATAATAGTAGTTATAAGTACCCTAGTAAAAAAATATATATATAATATGTTTAAAATATGTTTATTTCATACTAATTATAGTTCAGATTAGTGCTGGGCAACAATTAATAGCGGTTAATCACATCCAAAATAAAAGTTTTTTTGTACATAATATATGTGTGTGTACTGTGTAGATTTATTATGTATATATATATAAATACATATATATATATATATATATATATATATATATATATTTAAGAAAAATGTGTTATGCTTATATATTAAATATATTTTTATACAATAGAAATTATGTAAATATAAATATATACATGTAAATACATGTAAATATTTTCAAAATATATACTGTATGTGCGTGTCTTTATATATACCAAATAAATAAACACAGTACACCGACATATATAAACAAAAAATGTAATTTTTTTAAATTTTAATTGCAATTAATCATTACCCAGCACTAGTTCGAATCTATTAACATATTTACTGACACATCGCTTGAGACTTAATGATATAAAAAAAAAATTTATAAACTTATAAACTTTATTTATAACACTACTTGTGCACAATGCACATTTCTTAATATTAAGCCTAAAATGTGTTTTAATGTCACTATTGATGAACATTGTATGATTTTTGAATAATATTGGTCTTTAAATGCAAGATATTTTAAGTGCACCTAAAGTAAATTTGCAATACTTCCACTTTAGCACAATCAAATATATTTAACTATACCTTTAGTTGGACTTCTGCACAATTAAAATGCATTAGTTCCAATTTAGCAGGCTTATACCAGTTTAGTATACTAAAAGTACAATTGCAGGGTTTTTAAGTAGTATTGTAGTATACTTAGAATGAAATAAATGTATTTCAAATACATTTTAGTATATTTATTTTTCACTAGGGTAGGGCCACATGACATTTGCTCTTTTTCTGCAGAATTATTTTTTTTTTTTAGTTTTACACATCGGAGAGAGATTTTTTTGGCTAATAGAGTCCGATTTCATTTTCTATGACATTTTAATGTCTTCAGTTCAGTCATTACATATCCTTCTGATTATGAAGATAATGATCCACCCAGCTGATGTCATAAACCCCCCATTCCATTTTTACAGACAGCATTGTATCTAAAAGGATAACTTATAATAAAATGAGATCTCTTAACTGGGAATTTTAATAATAAAATAACTGAAACGAGATTGTTGCTTATTATTTATTACATACCCCTCTGAGATATCGGATTAATGTTGGTTAGATAAGCAATTCACAAGACAAGCCAATAAAGACACAATTACTGACACATCCAAATAGCTCTTTAAAGAAGCTCATTTGTCAACAGGGCCCTTTTACTGTGATTCGTGGTTTGATGATCTAAGCCAGAGCTGACACATCACCCATAAAAGCTGAAAAACATTGCTTTTTGAGTCATAGACATCTGTCTAACATTAACATAAAGTAAATTGTTTGTGGTCACACCCTTTTCACAGCTCCACATAAAAGCACTCAATCGATCTGTGTCCATTTGCCAATAAAACTGCCATTTTTGTCAGTTTTATTCTATTTGTCTAGTTGGAATGTGAGAGAACTTCAGCAACACAGCCTTCCAATGAAACCTATTTACAGTGTCCGTGTTTAGAATTTAAATCTTCGTTGAATGTATTTCCATGTGTGAATGTTTTCAGAGCCAATATGCAGAATCTGAGACTGCTCATCTTAAGCGTGCTGTTGTACTCAGGTAAGAAAGAGTCCTTGCATCATTCAGTGCATGATCTATCTCCATGAACTGTGCTATAATAACCCCTACAAATACAACTGCATTATATACACTATAAACAATTTAAAAGAGACAGACATGTAGATGTTTTCTCTGTTTTGAAGGGATGATCATTTTTAAATCATACCCTTGCATCAAAAGTTGTTTATACTTTACTATAGCCTAGTAAGGGGTGAATAATTTTATCCGTTGTTTATTATTCATGCAACAATACATATTATAGTTGTAGTTTATATTAGTAACTATTGCTATGGCTTATAACTTTGTCTACTGCTATGATTGTTTATAGCATGATTTGTGAAAATTTAACGACTGTACTGACATAAACGTCTTCATGGCTAACTTAGTGTTTGCGTATTTCATTTTATTCTGTAACCTACTTGTTCTGTGTACTGTTTTTAACAGCGTCGATAACGTTTCTGACAGATAATTTAATGGTATTTTTATAATATCATCGTTTCTCTTACCCAGTGTGGTATCCTGTCAGTAATAACCTGCCCTTGGGCTTTTTAAAATACAGTCAGTTTAAGTTTAAGTGCCGGCGATGCAGTGTTGCCAGATATTGCTATTAAAACTAACTAAAACCAAAAAAGAAATAAAAATGAACTGAAATCTTTTGCAAATAAGATAAAATATATATATCGCTGACCCTAAAATGCAACTTCCTACTTTATTAAATTTCTAAGGTGTCAAATAAAGCGGAAAAGACAAGTCTAAAAACGCTTATAATAGGTGGATCTGGCAACATGGAGGCTGCGCCCGCGCCCTGCTCTATCAAGCCTGTTCACTCCGGCTGCGTCTCGCAGCGATCGGTTTTATACCACGGACGCTAAACATTCTTGCAAACTGTCTAAACTAAATTATTAAATGTCGTGCAGACATCTTTATGATGAGTTTAGCAGCAAATTAGTAATTCAGAGAACAAATTTTATTTTTGAACATGAGGACCTGTCTATCTCCATCATTATTAACACTATAAGTGTTGTTTTTTTGTGCTGAAATCTTAAGGCCATTGGCTCTGACATGCTAATAGCTAGTGTAGTTTTTTAATTACAGCCCTGATGTACAATGCGTCATCTATGTGGTGTAATGTTCTCACAAACAGGAAGGGAGTATTGAACGTACCCACTTGCAGGGACTATATACTGTGCATAGCTTTTAGTTATATAATATCTGATCTAATATGACCGGGAGTATTAAAAGTATAATCTTTAATGGGTGTATTAGCCATACTGCATTTTCTGAAACAAAGCAGGAGTTTTCATAACTTATAAATTGGAATTTCATTCCAAAATTCAAAGCTAAAACTTGCGGTAAATTAACGTGATTTGAAAATTTAAGAAGATTTGCACTTTATAGGGATAGTTCAGCTAAAAATGAAAATTTCCCTGATTTACTCACCCTCTAGCCATCCTAGGTGTATATGACGTTTTTCTTTCAGACAAATGCAATCGGAGTTATATTAAAAAATGTCCTGGCTCTTCCATGCTTTTTAATGGCAGTAAATGGGTGTTGAGATTTTGAAGCCCAAAAAAGTACATCCATCATAAAAAGTACTCCACGTGACTCCGGTGGTTAATAAAGGCCTTCTGAAGTGAATCAATGTGTTTGTGTAAGAAAAATATCAATTTTTAAAACTTTATAAACCGTAATCTCTAGCTTCTGCTAACCTAGGATGGCTTGAGGGTGAGTAAATCATGGGGCAATTTTCATTTTTGGATAAACTATCCCTTTACCAAGTTTACCAACTATCCCTTTAAAAATGTTGTTTAAATCTTTAAAATACAGGGGTTGGACAATGAAACTGAAACACCTGGTTTTAGACCACAATTAGTATAGTGTTGGCCTTACTTTTGCAGCAAATACAGCATCATTTCGTCTTGGGAATGAAAAATACAAGTCCTGCACTGTAGCCAGAGGGATTTTGAGCCAAACCTCTTGCAG
>JAHKKF010538700.1:0-28418 GCA_019740295.1 Labeo calbasu | reverse complement strand
CAATCAGTGAAATGTGGCCAGCAGGCTGCGCAAATATAGCCATTAAGCCACCAACACTATATTGGCCAGTGTTTCAGTTTCTTTGTCCAACCCCTGTATTCTAATAAACTATGAATTGTCATATTAGTAAATTAAAAATGTAGACAGTATTTAAATGTTGCATAAAGTGTAAATACATTGTCAGTTTCTGTATGATTTGACTAGTTGATGCCACATTATGCTTCTAATGAATGTGTTTGTTAATCTAAACATTGGTGCTTTTCTTTTTGGCTTTTTAGCATTCTCTGCAACTCTGAAAGGTAAAAAAGTCCCTTTTTAATATTTGATGTTTGTTAATACAAAATAAGCAGTTTCAACAATGCAAAAAAGTAAAACCCCCATAAAATATATATATATCTTTGCGTTTCTTGTAGCCCAAGAAGAGTCTCAGACTCTGTTTTTTGGGGAAGACTTCCACATCCCTGTTCCGGCCGATGGAGCTGACGTGACGTTCAGGTCTTCGATTGTCCCGGGTCGTGAAAAGCCGCTGATGGGTGCTGGAAAGGTGGTGGATGTTCGTGCCAAACTCAATTCTGTGTCGAGCCACCTGATCTTGGAGAATGTCGGAGAAAGTGATGAAGGAGTCTACACCATCACATCTAACCAAAACCCAGAGGATGTTACACGCATCACACTCTATGTTAGAGGTACTGCATAATTTACCAAAAAACTGTTCACACATTTTGTACAGCAGCTTGTACACTAAATTGGATTATGCACACATACACACTAGAATAGCTCTGAGTGACTTCCATTATTATAGGAAGTCATGTGGTGAACAGTAAGGGAGGTTTAATGACCTGCTGCAGTAATTGTAGCTCTGTCAGGCCACACTGGTTGCCTTCCGTTCTTCTCTACCTAAAGATCCTTCTTTCTTTCTACCAACTATCTATTTCTCCCATTATCAGCTGTGCTGACTGGCACTTGGCCTTTTTTCTTTCAACAATTAGTCAGAGAAAGGAAGTGCTTAGGAAAGTCAAACTGAGCTGGTAATATGAGCTGTTTTATTTTCTGTGGGGTTTGTCTTTTTTTAATAAACATTCAAATTAAACAGATAAAATTGATTAAATTAAAAGAATATAGCAAATAAAAAAGCTGTTATTCTTATATGCTAGCTAGTTTTTGACTAAATGTTGATTTGTAGTTATTGCTAAACTTTCCCGTAATTTAAAGAAAACATTAATTTGATCATTTTTCTTAAAAAAACCTGGGTAACATTGATGGCTGTAATGGCCAATCAACAAGGTGAAAATGGAATTTAATCATTTACTTATTTGATGTGTTTAGAACTAACAATTGTTCATGCTACATTAGGTTAGTTTCATGATCTAAAAGTTCATACAATAAATGCGACATCTCATTTATCTCTTGTGTTCCTCTCCTTCGTCTCTCATTTTTTACAGATTGCTCTAGTGAGGTCATCGTTGGGTACGGCTTAGATTTTCATGTGTCACTGCAGGATATCTCAGACCCAGTGCGTGTGGGCTTTCGCCACATCACTGTGGAGGCCAATCAGACGTCAGTGCCGGCTGATGAACTGCTGAATGCTGATGGAACGCCCAAGGAGAATTACCAGGACCGCGTTGAGATCACTCCTCAAAAGTTCACTTTGCGTGCTGTTACAGGGGCTGATGAAGGCAGCTACACCTTTAGTGATTCCATTGGGAAAGTTCAGAAGAAGATCTGCCTGAATGTGAAAGGTGAGAGCAGGAAAAAGATGGGGGGGGACACACTGATATTTTTTCAAGTAACTTGTTAAACAAGACCTATTATGCCACTTTTTACAAGATGTAATAAGTCTCAGGTGTCCCCAGAATGTGTTTGTGAAGTTTCAGCTCAAAATACGACACAGATCATTTATTATATCATTTTGATAATGCCTTTTTTGAGTGGAAGCAGAAACATGCTGTTTTCGTGCATGCTTCTTTAAATGCAAATGAGCTGCTGCTCCCCGCCCACTTTTCCAGAATAGAGCTGTGATTTTACAGCTCGTACTTCAGACACTCTGCCACAAGACATCTGTTTGCTTCTGATTATCATGTTCGCGTTAAAATCGTGCATTTTAAATTATATTAGTTTAAACTTATGATATAAGGTTTTCTGATCACACACTGTCGAAGCACACCCAGTAATGTGAGTACTAAACTAAGTTCTCTTTCATGTTTTTTTATGTTAAAAACACACAGGAGTTACAAAAACGGTCGGTTATATCTGTAAAGGTAAACAGCTGGGAAAGTAATCACATGTTTATATTAGATCTGCGTGGCAGCAGTGTTATATATAGTAAATAAATCAATAAATCCACTGCTCTCTTGTCTCCTGAGGCTGCGACTCTAAATACTATTCTGTGCTCGTCTGTGCAACCAAAGACAGAACAGTTAGCATGCTTTCCTTAAACTTTTGCCATGGCATTAGAACTGGTGCACCATTGTCACTTGTAAAAAAAAAACAAAATGATGGCTCCATGGGTGGAAACGTGCAGATTAAGGAGTGGTAATATTATAATATCTACGTCACGGGGAGAGTGAAATCTGAGCGGCTCGTTTTTTCACATGCTTGCAGAAAAAATCTTAACAAAACAAAGTTACTGGGTTGTCCTTTTTTTACATTATCTGGGATGGTAAATGCACCGGGGATTATAGCATTTAAACTCAGAAAAAGTCAGATTTTCATGATATGTCACCTTTAATGTCCTAACCCTCTGACTGAAGCAACTACAGCAATAATTTGCATTTGTAATTGTGATAAAATATTAATATATGATTAGCTATGGAGAACAGTTTGAAGGAGAAATAAAATATGTAAAGGACAATAAAATAAATAATCACAAATAAAAAACCCACAAAGATGGCGAATAGGAACACAATGTGAAGCAGAAGGGTCTTGTATCATTCTAAAGGGATTTATTTTGCAATAATAACCAACTGTACATTTTCCCGCACATTACACGGCTATAAATAAATGGAAGTATTGATTTGTGGTGAAATTACTTGATTTTGTGAGGAGAAAGAGGCCGCAGAGTGATATGAGATATATGGAACTAGCATAAGACGTTTTTGTCAGGGACAATAAACAAATAAACAGTTTAGCATTCATCACACCAGACTTTAGGTGGCAGAATGCTGCAAGCAAACAATCAGAATCAAGTATTCTGAGATCTAAAGCTAAAAACAGGTGTGAAATATACTGGAGTTTTTGAGGTTTTTTGTATGTAATCCACACTCTGAATAATAAATCTTCTAAAAGGGAGGTTTTGCAGCAATGCCATACAGGAACCATTTGGGGTTTTCCAAAAAAAATCATTCAGTGAACAGTTCTTAAAGAAGTTGTTCACTTCCAGAATGAAAATTTCCTGAAAATGTACTCACCCCATGTCATCCAAGATGTTCATGTCTTTCTTCATTGCACAGAAATTAAGGCTTTTGAGGAAAACATTCCAAAATTTTTGTCCATTTAGTGGACTTCAGTAGTGGCCAATTAGTTGAAGGTCCAAACTGCAGTTTCAGTGCAGCTTCAAAGGGCTCTACATGATCCCAACCGAGGAATAAGTGTCTTATCTGATGAAACGATCAGTCATTTTCTAAAAAAAAAAAAATAAATAAATAAAAATGTATATACTTTTTATCCACAAATCCTCATCTTGCACCAGCTCAACCTCACGCATTACATAGTCACACACGCGTGACGTAGGTGGAAGTACCGGTCCAGTGTTTACAAAGCAAACATGCAAAGAAAGTCGAAAAAAGATGTCAGACAATTTTGAAGTTGGAGGAGAAAATGAGATGGACTTTCGCCCTACCCTACCTTTTTTAACTGAAGTACACAGAGGAAGAACTAACCACGCACAACTTTTCCAATGTGATGCACAAAGATAGTGCAAGATGAGCATTTGTGGTTAAAATATTATATTAAAATAAATATTAGCAGTTTGGTCCTTCAACCCATTGGCCAACATTGAAGTATATCATACAGAGAAAAATCTTGGAATGTTTTCCTCAAAAACTTAATTTGATTGCGACTGAAGAAAGAAAGACATGAACATCTTGGATGACATATGACTGATTTGGATGACAGGAAATGTTTATTCCGGAAGTGAACATCTCCTTTAGGAGAGCTGGTGTGTTTCTTAGTGAAAAGAACATTTTATTAATCTAAAGAATTATTTTTCACTACAAAGAATCTTTTGTGCAATGGAAAGCTTTCACAGATGTTAAAGGTACTTTATGGAACCACTGATGCCAATAAAGAACCTTTATTTTTAAAAGTGTACAGTCAGTGGAGAACTCTTTGTGTACGTTATAAAACATTTAAAGAAAGGGTACTAGGGGAAGTACAGAGACAGGAAGAAGGACAGATGGAATGGAGTCTGTCATTTTCTGCCTCCAGCATTTATTCCCTAAAATATTTATGCTTTCTCCTCCCTGCCGATTCTTTTTCTTCTTTCTTCACTCTCATTACATCATCTTAGAAAAAAGCTGAACATCTCAGCTTCAGTAACAGCTTTCCTTCTTCTCCTCCTTCCTTCTTTCTTTCCACCAGCACATCAGATATTTGTGACCCTTTCAAACGGTGGCACTCTGAAAATAAACCTGCACATGAATAGCTCCTTAGCTCGCCTGCTGTACTCGCCTGAGTCTGATAAACACAAGTATTTGATCATGGAGAACGGAGAGTTCAACCTGCTTCCCAACCTGGATCTTGAAGGTCGTCTCTCTTTGGAGGATACTTTGTGTATTCTGACGGACGTTAAGGCCAGCGATGCCGGAGTTTTCAGTGTGACTGACCTTAAGGGATTCCTGGTGTCTGATGTCCACCTGGAGATGCAACGTGAGGACATACAATATGACAAAAGATAGTTCATTGAACTTTCAAGTTTTGGACTTAATGATGTATCTCTTCCTCTTTCAGCATACAGGCTTCCTAAACTCTACATTGCCATCATTGCTCTGGTAGCATTATTGGTGTTGCTACTGTTGGTGTGCTTGGTGTCATGTTTGGTGAAGATACGCAAACGTGCAGCAAAGGCCAGAGCTATTGAGGAGAAGGCCGAGAATGCTGGCAAAGTGGAGGGAGATGCCTTCAGACAGGTATATACCACCTATGTAAGTACCAAAATATGAAAGAGGAATGCAAAAAGTGCAATAAAGTATAAGCCTTTGCTCATATTTTTTGCAGGTTGTGAAAGATGCCTGTACCCGTCAGAATGAGGAAGCCCCGGCCCTGTCACAGAAAGAAGACATCACTGAGAAATCACAGAGCACAGAGGTTAGCATTAAGGTGAGCACCAGGAAGCTCTAAACCCCAAGTTTTTGCTCGATATAAAATGCTGAATTATGTTGAAGGAACGCTAAGTTCTGAGTATGTTCCTCAGGGGTTGGAGGTGTCTACTAAAGAGCCAAGCCTTCAAGAGAGAAACATGGAGACCAGTGACTCTGGAGTGGGTTTTAACACCACTGGGCTGCCACTTGATAGTGACACTGATGCCCCCACAGCAGCTATAGCAGATTCAGATGTATCCGCTGCCCCTGATGTCAAAGCCGTTCCCGACCAAACTCCAGAGCCTCCAAAAACAACCCCCACCTCTGATCTGAAACCAGCACCCGTGGCCAAATCAACAGCTCCTCCGCCACCTTCTCCCGAGCCCAAACCACCAGTTACACCTGAACCTGAACCCAAGCCTGCGGCTACAGCTGAACCGAAAACGACCATCTCACCACCAGCTGAAACAAAACCGACCTTAAGCCCGTCAGCAGAACCCAAGCAACCTGTGACACCTGATCCAAAACCAATTCCAAGTCCAACCCCTGAACCTCCAAAAGCAGTGACACCAACTCCTGACGCAAAATCAGCTGTTACTCCAGATGCCAAACCAGCAGTTTCACCTACTCCTGAAGCCACACCAGCTAAAGTTGGCAGTCCTGAACAGAAACCCGCTGCGAGCCCCACACCTGATCCCAAGACTCCGGATCCTAAACTGGTTTCTCCTGACCCTAAACCAACTTCGCCAACTCCACAGTCTAAACCACCGGTCTCGCAGATTCTCGACTCGAAACCAACCACAAATGGTACTCCCGAATCCAAGGATGACATCGAGTCAAGTGCACCCAAATCTCCTGGGCTGGATGTGAAGGGCACAACCCCTCCCAAAACCCCTGATACTGGGAAAAGCTCAGTCAAAACTCCTGAGCTCATCTCCAGTGGAGGTCTAGACTCGGCTTCCACCAATGACAGTGCACCACCTACAAGCACTGATGGAGATGCCACCAACTGAGATTAAAACCATAGCCTCGTTCCTGCCTCCTCCTAGTGTATTAACCACCACAGACAATCGAGACACTAGACTTAACAACAAAGAAGAGCTAAATGACTTCCTACGGGGGTGGGTTCCTCAATCTTTTAAGTCTCACTTTTAATACAATTAACATGCATCAATAGAAAGATCCACTGTAAATCCACTCAGTTTACTAATATGTAATCACCCTGTAACAGAGTTCGAATACAGAGAAGAAGCATTTCAGACCTTACACCACTGGCTAATTTAATCCAGAATGAGGGAGGCTGTCTGGGGAAAGAAAGTGTACAAAGATAAATCTCCCTTCACAGAAATAATACATCACTGCATGAAGATATTGAGAAAATAAATTATATTATCGGTTCCGTAATCCAAGTTACTGTGGTTGAATTTGGGGAAAGGCACACAGGAACATGGGACATTAATCATTTTCTTTCTTTATGAGATCATTTCTGCTCCATTTCGATCGGTCGGAGAATCCAAATAGCAGGACTGATACTGAGAAAGCGACCAACCTTCTTCCGTCTGAGAACTGGAAAAGTGAAAAAATCTTGCGCCACTTTGACGCATGCAAGTCAACATGTCATTTTGACAGTGGAGATGAACGAGGAAACTACTGGAAGTGCAAAGCAGAAGGAAGAAAAACCATTTGACTAAAAAAAAAAAAAAAAAAACACAATCTATAGACTAATCTGTGCCTGGAGGACATTTTTGAGAATCTTCTTCTATCAGTCCAACCTATGGATGTTCTTCTCCAGTGTACATTTCCTGTTCATTTAGTAACAAAAATATTGCTCTTGAAGTTTTTTCCATGAGCAAGTTACAAAAATCTGTTAAAAAAATGGTTGATGAGAAACAGTTGATGGCAACAGTATATGTAAACAGGTTTGCTTCTTTGAGTGAGCTGTGTTCAGATTGATATATCTAAATAGTGAGGCTGTTTCCATCATTCGTGAGTTTTCTGGTGCATTGTGATTGGAATGAATTGCTTCTACCAAATCAGGTGATGAGGAAAATGTGACGAAATATCGAATGAGTGCTCAGTTGTGAAGGATGCAGCAGACTACTGCAATATGCTGTGCTTCTGCTGGCACCTTACAGAATCACTTCACCACTGCGATACAAACAACTGAACTGGCTTTTTAAAATGCTTGTTTTAAAATGTGTTCTCGGTAACACACGCCCTTTTGCGACTGTTTTACCATCGTTTGATGAATTACTCCCACAATCAAAAATGTACTCTACAGAAAACGTACACTCCTAAAAATAAAGGTTCCAAAAGGGTGTTTTTGAAGTGATGCCATAGAAGAACCATTTTTGGTTCCCCAAAAAACCTTTCAGTGAACAGTTCCTAAAAGAACCATTTTAAAGATTTAAAAAATCTAAAAAACCTCTTTGACTATAAAGAACCTTTTCTGCATTTGCTAGGTTCAATGGATGTTCAAGGTTCTTCATAGAACCACTGATCCCAATAAAGAACCTTTATTTTTAAGAGTGTGGGCATGTTTGGGTTGAAAAGAATGGTGAATGCAGGTGGTTAGTAAATAAGACACTGGCTTTTTATGCTGAAATACAGTGTAGAAAAGTGGCGCAAGCAGAGAATTAGCCTCTGAATGTCTTCTGTAGTTCAATTCTTGTTGCTTGAGGAGCAAGTAGACCTGGTTTGTAAGAAAAGATCTAGGTTGTTTGTCTTGCTAAAATGTTCCACAGATAATTTTGGATTTGTAGTCATAGCTGAAAGACAATACAGTCTCACATATCAGTTTACATATATTCCTGGTGCCTCCGGTAGAACCTGAACACCACTGCCTGTTAATGTTGTACGAGTCCAGGAAACTGCTCCTACCACACTATCCGTGGGAGCTGATGTTAAATCACAGGGAGTAGCGGGGATGGTAGCTAACTCGATTTTCGTCTCAACATCTTGAAGTGTGGGCAGATCTGACAGACTGGAGGTTTGTGGGTAGATTTTCTAACCGAAGATGATCACTACCTCACATTTAAGCCTGACTAAACTACTAAACCACTAATTAAACAACATCGCAAGGTATGTTGACATTACGTTTTTAAAAAAAGTAGGCTTTTGGCAAAGCACAAGGTTTGAAATGCAATCGTAAGTTTACAAAACTCAATCAGATATTTGGCAATGCCTTTCCCACAAACCTCTAAAAAAAGGCCTTGTTCCTTCTCAGCCTTTAACAGCTGTTTTAATATCACCGCAAGGAAATGTCACTTGAGAGCCATATAGTTTTAGCGTCACATCTCATAGTGTAAATATCACGAACCCTAGACGTCATAACCTTAGGAGCACTGTAGCATTAAACGAACGATATATATCCCTGACAAAATGGATACATAGTAAATAATTCTGACTCAAAATAAGCACATTCGAACCATATTTAGTGATGTTAAAGATGCACTCAGTAATTTTTGTTTAATGCACTGGTTGATTGGACAATAGTCTTCGACCTACACTGGCACCTAGTGGTGTGGAGGTAGAATAATGCAAAAGTGATAGTTTTAGGCTACCCATACCATTGTAGAGGAGATAAAGAGATAAAGTATTATTCAACTAGTCATGTGATTTCAACATGAGGTGACCCACTCCATGTAAAATAAAACAGCTGTTTGGGCTGATATTATTTAGACTTAAACTTTTTTAAAAAAATTACTGAGTCCAACTTTAAAGTTAACCCCCCTCGCTCTGTTTGGAGAGAGAGAGAGTTGGTATTGAAGAACATCTAAGCAATATAAAAATGTGCAGATACACACACACACATACATGTACACATGCATAACAACAGCTTGTTTTTAAGTACATATTGTGAGGTTCTGTAGTTTGGCCTTTGAGTTTCAAATTCTTTCATTTCTCACAACAATTCACAGGCAGACACAGCAGGGTTTGGTATCGTCTTTTATGTGATACGAAACGTATGAACTAAGTGTAGCATGCTCCCTTCAGCTAATCGCATTGGCTGTTAAGGGTGAGCTTGATTTTGGTCTCCAGCAGATGATGTCACTCTTAAGTGCATCCCGGTAATGCACATTACACAGTTTTCCAGGCAAAATCAATTTTTCTCTGATCACTCCCTGAATCATCACAGTCTTAAAGCAGAAGATCATGCTTAAGATATTCTTCACCCTTCAGGACACTGCCACTGATATTAGTCTTGTATCATGACATGATTACAGTCTGTTTTTGTATTTTGTGTGTTGATGCTTGTGTTGTATGTATGTGGGTGCAATATGGTATTTATGATGAGAGATTATAGATGTTATTCATCCTTGGCAGCATCAGGAGGCCTGTATGTGTTTGTACAAGTGCATGTGAGTATGTCTGTGTGTGTCAGTGTGTTAGCAAGAATCTCCATTGGATAGCTGTCATTTCAATGCAATTAGCAATGTCCCTTTTCTCCCCCGCTGGCTGGTAATTGCTGTTCCTTTCTAAGTGGTATTAAATTCAGATGCAATTTAAGAGAGTGCACAGTGCGAGATTTCTATCAGACGGGACTCTGCTGTCTAGTGGTACCCGACTGCTATCTGTTTGATACCGAGATAGCCGTGTTACAGGTCATTTTGATTTAGTCAGCGCTCAAGGCTGCACCAATGGAATAGTAATTCAGTTTATACAGTGCTTTTCCCTCAAAGCGCTTTACAAAATTCAGACACTAAAGTAACAATGCATCATCATTGCGGTTTGTCATTGCATGCTATAGAGTTACGCTCCCATAGTGTCTGTCTGTGCTAGTGTGGTCATGCATATGTAGGAGGTAGTGTGTAGACGTCTAAAAGTACTCTGATTTTCATGTATCGCACGGCTCCGCAGGTCTCTGATTGGATTATTCCATTGTGTAAAACATCCCTGCTATGGATGTCACTGAAAATGTTGCATTCTATGTGTCACCCTATATCTTTCCATTCCATTGGTTAGACCTGATTGGTCAAAAACATTCTAAAGGGCATTAAAGGGACAGTTCATTCAAAAAAGAACATTCTTTCATTTTTAAACTCACCCTCATTTTGTTCTAAAACTGACAAATAGTTTTTTCTTCACACAATTAGTCAGTAGAGACGAGTGTTGTTTTAAAGGGATAGTTCACACAAAAATGAAAGTTCTGTCATTAATTACTCACCCTCATGTCGTTCCAAACTCGAAAGACCTCATCTTGTGTTCTTCCATTCATCTTCTGAACACAAATTAAGATATTTTTGAGGAAATCCGAGAGCTTTCTGACCAATGCAACTGACACGTTGAAGGCGCAGAAAGGTAGTAAGGACATTGTTAAAATGTCCATTAGTGACATCAGTGGTTCAACCGTAATGTTATGAAGCTACAAGAATACTTATTGTGGGCAAAGAAAAAAAAAAAAGACTTTTTCACACAATTTCTTCTCTTCTTCAACACTGAACGTCCGGAGGAAACTGACACAGAACTATTGACACATGGACTGTTTTATCAGTGTCTTTACTACCTTTTTGGGCCTTGAACGTGGTAGTTGCGTTGCTGTCTATGCAGGGTCAGAAAGCTTTTGGATTTCATCAAAAATATCTTTATTTGTGTTCTGAAGATGGATGAAGGTTTTACGGAATGACATGAGGGTGAGTAGTTACCCAGATAGCATGTGGAATACATCTGTTAAAGATCACTTGATCTGTACAAACATCTGACAGACGTCTGTAAGATGGCAGTTTTACATATGTTCTAAATCATAAACATCTTAAAGACATCTAATATATGTCTATTTGACATCTGATAGGACACGTCCTATAGACATCTTGCAGATGTAAACGCAGATGTCAAATAGACGTCTCCGTGATGTGCATGTGCTATCAGGGTAATGACAGAATTTTCTTTTTTGGGTGAACTATCCCTGTGAACCTGATTGACTTGCTTAATATGGACTAAAACAATTGAAAAATTGGTTAAATTGTCTTCTGTTACCCAGAATAAAGAATCATTCTAATAAAGAATAAAGTCAAAGGTTTGAAAAGACATGAGGGTGAGTAAACAGTTTTCTTTTTTGGATGAATTATCTCTTTAATTTTTACTCAGAATTCAATGGGTGTGGAATTATCTCTCAAGAGTGAGGAAAATGAGCGGTGAGAATGTATAGAGTATGAGAAGCCCAAGTATCCTGTGGTGTTGTGCGTGTTCCAAGTAAACTCAACGTGCAGTTGTGTCCCACGGGTGCATGAGAGGTTTCTGCCTCTCTTTTCCTCTCCTTATTCCACCTGAGTGATGCTCTACGGTCTCCGTTCTTCCTTTTTGCACAAACACAACACATGAACATTTTGTAAAGAAGTGATACTTCCTTTATTTCATGCCTAGAAATGATAATAAATGATTTTAAAATGTTTCTCGGTGTGTTGTTTTTTCTTATAACCTGTGACGTAGCAGTTATAAAGGCCTGCACATAGCACTCTGACGTGGCTCTCCTGTGGCTGTGAGACATTTGCAAAAAAAAAAGTGCTTTCTGCTCTTGTAGTCAATCACATTCAAAGTCACTCATCTGTCTCTCTAGCTTTTTCTTCCTATCTCCCCGGCCTGTTGCTGGCAGGGTGCAGAGGGACCCTCCCTCTTTTATTTTTTTTCTGTCACTCCAACAGCACATAGTTTCCAAAGTAGTTCCCGGGCATGACTAAATGCAACAGACCTGTCTAGTTTATTTATAGACTGGTAATGGTAAACGGTTGCTATTAATAGTATGTCAACAGGCAGAGAAATGTATTTATCTATTTTATTGTGCCAGAACACTTATTAAAGTTGAGGTCAAAAGTTTACACCCCCTTTTTATAATCAGTAAAATAAGAGAAATCATACAAAATGTATGTTATTGTTTATTTAGTACTGACCTGAGTAAGCGATTTCACATAAAAGATGTTTACACATAGTCCACAAGCGAAACTAATGGATGAATTTGTAAAAATGACCCTGTTCAAAAGTTTACATACACTTGATTCTTAATACTGTGTTGTTACCTGAATGATCCACAGCTGGGGTTTTTTTTTTTGTTTAGTTATAGTTGTTCGTGAGTCCCTCGTTTGTCCTGAACAGTTAAACTGCCTGCTGTTCTTTAGAAAAATCCTTTAGGTCCCAAAATTTCTTTGGTTTTCCAGCATTTTTGTCTATTTGAACCCTTTCCAACAATTACTGTATGATTCTGAGATCCATCTTTTCACACTGCGGACAACTGAGGAACTCATATACACCTATTACAAAAGGGTCAAACACTCACTGATGCTCCAGAAGGTAAAACCATGCATAAAGAGCCAGGGGGTAAAAACTTTTGAAGAGAATGGAGATGTTTACATTTTTCTTATTTTGCCTAAATATCATATTTTTACATTTAGTACTGCCCTTCAGAGGTCACAGAAGATAGTTGCATGTTTCCCAGATGACAAAATAAGCAAAATTTAGCCTGATCTTCAAATTCAAAAAGTTTTCACCCCCCGGCTCTTAGTGCATCGTTTTTCCTTCTGGAGCGTCAGGGAGTGTTTAAATCTCATGTAATAGTTGCACAAGTCCCTCAGTTGTCCTCAGTGTGAAAAGATGGATCTCAAAACCATACAGCCATTTTTGGAAATGCTTCAAATACACAAAAATGCTGGAAAACCAAATAATTTGTGGGACCTGAAGATTTTTTCTGAAGAACAGCGGACAGTTTAACTGTTCAGGACAAACAAGGGACTCATGAACAACTATCACTAAACAAAAAAAAATCACAGCTGTGGATCATTCAGGTAACAACACAGTATTAAAAATCAAGTGTATGTAAACTTTTGAACAGGGTCATTTTTATAAATTCAACTATTATTTTCTCTTGTGGACTATATGTAAATGTCTTTTATGTGAAATATCTTTTTCAGGTCAGTACTAAATAACCTGCATTTTGAATGATCCCTTTTATTTTGGTGAAATTATTAACATTTTAAATTATTCTGAAAGGGGGGTGTAAACTTTTGACCTCAACTGTATAATACATGCACAAAGCTGACTTGCAAACAGTTTGCATGAGCAGTGACATGTATTTTGTTTATCTGCATACAATATAGCAAAATTAAAATGAATCATAGTTCACACCCAAATGAAAATTCTTTCATTATTTACTCACCCTAATGTCATTCCAGGCTCTATCCATCCATCATCCAACTGTTTATCCTTTGTAGGGTCATGTGGATGCTGGAGCCCACCCAGAATCTTGGGCTAAAGGCAAGGAAACACCCTGGACAGATGGTCAGTCCATCACAGAGCACCCGGAAATAACCCACACAGGCAGAACATTCAAACTCCACACAGAAAGGCCAAACCACGGAGCTTCTTGCTGTGAAAGTTGACACTGAGCCAACATGGCACCCGAGGATAAAGCACCTGGTATTTGCAGGCAGTCTTTCACCCAAGCCAAATCCTGCTTAGCTTCTGAGATTAGATGAGATCCAGCATTCTGAACTCATATTTATTTTTACATTTTTTATTTTGTTTCTTGCTATTTATTTTATTTTTTTACACACCAATTGCCAACAGCCTGTCAAGCTCCAAAAATGACAAAAAAGCACTATAAATGTTGTCCATATGAGTCATGCACTATTTATTCATCTTCACCTTCTCTTCAGCTGTCAAATCAGATATGGTGCGTATGGTGCATGCTAGACATCAATAAAATCAAAGCTCGCTGGTTTTTTAGAGTCTCATAAGCAACATCAAACCATAATGGCATACAGTTCTGGAACATAAAATATTGTAAATATTGACAGAATGTTTATGGTTATTTTGATGAATTGCTTAAAGGAATAGTTCACCCAAAAATGAAAATTCTGTCATAAATTATTAACCCTTGTGTCATTCCAAACCCGTAAGACCTTCATTCATCTTTAAACCACAAATTACGATATTTTTGAGGAAATCCGAGAGCTTTCTGCACCTGCATAGACCGTCAGCAACACAACTGTCACGTTCAAGGCCCAAAAAGACAGTAAGGACAGTAAAAATAG
The DNA here is from genome assembly GCA_019740295.1 of Labeo calbasu. Lineage (NCBI taxonomy): Eukaryota > Metazoa > Chordata > Actinopteri > Cypriniformes > Cyprinidae > Labeo > Labeo calbasu. The sequence goes on along the minus strand of JAHKKF010538700.1, from coordinate 14,098 downwards.
TCCATCAGTGGTTCAACCTTAATTTTACGAAGGTACAAGAAGAAAACAAAAATAAGAGTACCACGACGCTTCATAAAATTACGGCTGAACCACTGATGTCACATGGACTATTTTAACATTGTCTTTACTACCTTTCTGGGCCTTGAATGTGTCAGTTGCATCGCTGTCTATGCAGGGTCAGAAAGCTCTCAGATTTCATCAAACACATTCTAATTTCTAATAAGATGAATGAAAGTCTTACTGGTTTGAAATGACATGAAGGTGAGTAATTAATGACAGAATTTTAATTTTTGGATGAACTACCCTTTAAACAGTTCATCCAAACACAACTACACAGCAAAACCGGTCTCTAGTTTTACAGGCATACAAGCTTCGAAGTGATCAGAATTCAGCGTTTCAAACTGTGTCAGTGGTAATATCCCTTAGAGAGATGGATAAAATATGGAAAGAGGAGCGCAGTTCTTTCCTTGATCTGTGTCACATGGGTTGAAGAATGGATAGAGCGGCTCTAGGACACTCCCCATGTCGAAGGAGAAGAGTGGATTCATAGTGACAGCATTGTAGAAAGAAACCTCCTCTTTATCACAGTCCAGGAAGATGCCGATGCGGATGGGGGGGTTGTGCGAGACCACCTTTGTGGGCTTTGGGTGGGTGCAGGCCGTGATCGAGCCATGTCTAAGGGAAAGCGTCCACAGTCCGTTTAATGTGGAGGAAGAGTCCATCTCTCCACGGGGTATGTCCGCTCTGGCCACACCCACACGCCAGGCGGTCTTGCCTTTTACCTCCACCTCCCAGTAATGACGGCCATGGGTAAAGGCCTCTGATCCCATCAGGCAATAATAGAAGTGGAAGCACTTTGGATTCTTTTCATCTGGGTTCTTGTCGGGCAGCACCTTGTCTTCCTCAAAAATCACTGAAGTTCTCTCAGCAGATAAGGTTAAAAGGGGATGTGCCGTTTCAGGGTCAAAAGTTATCGTGGATATGTCTGTGTATGCAAATTCGTTATTCAGAATTGATTTGATCACATTAATCAGTAATATGTAGCACAATCATTTTAATGTAACAAACAATACACATTTAAAGAAATTCACTTCCAGAACAAAAATTGACAGATAATTTACTCACCCCCTTGTCATCCAAGATGTTCATGTCTTTCTTTCTTCAGTCGTAAACAAATTAAGTTTTTTGAGGAAAACATTTCTGGATCTTTCTCCATATAGTGGACTTCAATGGTGCCCGCGAGTTTGAACTTCCAAAATGCAGTTTAAATGCAGCTTCAAAGGGCTCTAACCACTCGGTTATTTTATATACTTTTTAACCTCAAATGCTCATCTTGTCTAGCTTTGTGTGAACTCTGTGTATTCCGTTTCAAGACAGTTAGGGTATGTCGAAAAACTCTCATCTAATTTTCTCCTCCAACTTCAAAATTGTCCTACATCGCTGCAGAAGTACTAACCCAGTGTTTACAAAGTGAACATGCAAAGAAGACCAAATAGTCTTTACAAAAAAAAGTAAAACGGTGATGTGGGACAATTTTGAAGTTGGAAGAGAAAATGAGATTTTCGACATACTCTGTCATGAACCGTAATACACAGAGTTCACATAGAGCTAGACAAGATGAACATTCGAGGTTAAATAGCATATATATTGTACTTTTTTTTTTTTTTAGAAAATAACCAATTGTTTCACTAGTAAAGACCCTTCTTCCTTGGCTGGGAAGAGCCCTTTGAAGCTGCATTTAAACTGCATTTTGGAAGTTCATACTTGGGGGCACTACAGAAGTCCACTATATGGAGAGAAAATTGTTTTCCTCAAAAAACATAATTTGTTTACGACTGAAAAAAGAAAAACACGAACATCTTGGATGACAAGGGGTGAATAAATTATCTGTAAATTTTTGTTCTGGAAATAAACGTCTCCTTTAATAGGCTATAGTAGTGGTGTTTTGTTGTTAAGGATTTGGCGTTTTGAATGCATTATTCTCGTCCTCTTTCTCAAACTAACTTATATTTTTCATCTTTCAGAGTCTACTAACTGAAGAATAACATGAAGAAATGCACATAATAGCATGTGAGGATTTTGAAGTAGCATTTCATATGTTCATCCTGAATGTACAGTATACTCCACTGAATGGATGAGTGATTTGAGTCTGAATGACTTGAATTAAAACAATCGCTGCATCACAAACACTTCCCTACTATACTATATATTAAGCACCAGAACACTTTGGTGTTGATAGTGTTGCCACAGAAATGTTAGAGGGTTTTCATGACGCGTCATCAATAGGCCATATTGGCGGCACTGAATGTAAACAATTCCACTGAACTGAACAAAACATGCATATTTTGCTGATTATTTCTGCTAAAAATGTTCAATTATTGTCATGTTTTGGGCTGTACTAATCAGTCATATGAGGAAAAAACATTTGGAGTACTACAGACTGACAAAAGTTATACGTTATATCTAAAAGAAGAGTGCAAAGAACTGTCTGAGGAACAAAAGGCATTTGTGTTTGGCCAAACTGAACCAGGGCAAGAACATTTGTGTTTGTTCTATTCATTTCCAGTCAGGTAGGTGAAATATTAGGCAAATATTAATACTGCTGGTATGTATCTTTACCACATATTAACTTTAGTTTGTCAAAATATTTCGTCCTTTTTATGCTTACTGAGTCCTTCTCTATATGATTTAGCAGCTTCTACACATTTTATTTCCCGTGGTTTAGACAGCATAAATTAGTAGAAGGACATTCAGTAGTACATTAACAGTGCAATCCACACTGTTGTTTACATCCGAATGGACCTTTATCTCACTTCCTATATCCGGTAAGCGAAGCAGTGTATCCCCACTTCCAGTCCCATCGCAACGCAATGAAAACTAATGGAAGAATCCTCTCTTTCCTTTCTTTCGCCGGTGTTACTGCAGTGTGTTTGGCTGCTTTTATTCTAAACAACGACACACGTACTGCCTCAGTTTTCACGATTTCCTGACACAACATGGATGAGATACGTAGGATGACTAAAGGTCCTTCTAAAATATTATGCGGGAGCACTTTCGCGTGGAGTACGCATTTCGAAACTGAGGATGTTTACGCCTACATCTCATATCACCTGCTGAAATGTTCCTATTAATATATTTCTCTTCCAAATGTGCATTCTGAATAATAAATAAATTTAACCTGCTGCAGTCAATTTCGTCTTCTCATTAACAATGTCTTTCTCATCATATTTTATACCTGTTTACATTAAAATAAATTTTAAATAAACACCCTTACTAAATTAACCATGGATTTACTATAGTAAATGTAGTAACCATGTTATATTTTTATTTTTTCCGCAGATTGATTTCCAATTGTATTGCCATAGTTTTACTACACATACCATGGTTAATTTTCGTAAGAGCGGTATTAAAATAGATGAATGAATGCGCGGGCGTTGCCTTAAATAACAATGTTGAACATTTAAGCTAATTAATCTAGACAGTATAACGCGCTGACAGCGTGATTTTGGCATAAAGGTGAATTACATACAGTGAAATGACTGTGAATGAAAAACGACAGAATAAAGCCTAAAATTTAATACAAATAAATAAATAAATATGTTGATTCTGATTTTATTCGTCAGGTCTCACACACACTGCACGCACTGTGGTGAAATCACGCATGTTTATGAGCCATGGGTTTCTCAGATCGGTACATTGGATTAAAACTACAAGTTCCGTTGAGTTTGGAAAATTATGTGCACAGTAATCATCAGAATATTTCTTCGCCTGTGTCTGAAAATGTGCGGATTTTAAAATCAACCTGCAGAAGCTCATTTTAACAGGCTTTTATTCAACTAGTGATTACAGCATATTCAATAATATATATACATAACCGGAAGAATCGATACACTGCTTCGACAAGCGCTTCCGATGTTCAATTTCGGTGCGATAAAGGTCCATATCTCAGAGGACCAAACAGTGACGTAAGTGCGTGATAGTAACAACATGGCGGACAAACAGTACGTTCAAAATGTATTCATACATCTTTTTTAACGGTTGCGAATAGTTTAAATTCAAATGTAGTACCTGCTCAGTACGCAATTTTGGACGAACTGAATGTTTTAAATACTGACTCATAACACAAATCTAACTTTTAGCGCCACCAACTGGCGAATCATTGATAAATGGATTCAAAAGATTCGAGTCACTTGAATAAACCTAAACACCACCACTATAGTGAGAATTTTATCTCCTTAATTAAAATATTTCAGTTTTTTAGTATGTAATAAAATTATATTATTTAATATTTAGACTTAGTACTTGGATAGAGGGATGCTTTCATGTGTTTCCAAATCCGGTACTGAATGGGCCCCACAAACTGACCAGAGAGAATTTCGCTGTCTACTGGGGGAGGACGAATGAAATTCACCTCACATCTAATAAAGATAAACAATCCCAGATGAGCAAGAACAGAGGTAGATGGTGAACAGAATGAGAAAAGTAAATGAGAAAGAATACAAAAAGACACTTGCCTTTTCAGAAGCTCTTTGATTTCCTAAATGAATTTGAAAAACAGTGTTTAGAGCATGAATGTTCAGATTCAAAGTCATATTTCATTGCCTGAATACAGCAGTCAGCTCTTCAGATTCACTCTTTCAATCATGTGATTGTTAAGCACTTGATCTGAACAGTGTCAAATGACATCTAGCATGTTCTGTGGATGTCTACGACATGAGCTATGATATAACCCTGATAGTATTTCACAGTGAATATGTGAAGTGGTCAGAGTAGATGATTTCATAGCACAAAAATAAAATAAAAAAATGTAAATTTAAAATAGACAATCCATAGAGGGTAAGGACTAGGATTTCTCTCCTAGTGCAGGTCACTACACATCTTAAAGCTTAAAGATAAAGACTTCACTGCTTAGTCTGTCATTTCGAACAACTTAAAATGGAAATCCACCTTCAAAAGTTTGGGGCTGTCATCCTCCCGCAGTTTGCAGTTCAGTGTCTCGATGGCTTTCTCCAGATCTCTACTCTGAATGGCAATCTTTTTCTCTCTCTCTTTTATGATCTTCACTCGTCTGTCCCTTTCCTTCCTCAGCCGTTCCAGATCCGTCTCTTCCTCCTCATACAGGAAACGATGGAGGTTTTGAAACTCTGCTTGGATTTCACGCTCTATCTCTTCAAATCGGTTCTGTGAAAAAAACATTAATGGGACATTAATGACTTAATGAGAATTGAGAAGGAAGAGAGACTAATAACTTAAAAGACTAATAACTCTGGAGAAATGAGAAGGCTGAGATTAGCTTACTAATGAAGTTATTACTCAAATTTATTACTAGAAATTGTCCATTAAGAGTTCTAAATACTGTAGTATGTTATGTATTGTAGAACCTATATTATGCCAAATCAGAGGATGACATACTGTACATCAAGAGCTATTTTTTGTTTAACATGTCTTTATTGAGTTTTCACATTTTTAGGACAAAAACATTTCAATCCCCAACCAAACCCCAGGCAGGCATATAGAAATACAAAATAGTAAGTTACAAAATTAGCTAGATTCTTCCTACATATAAAACTTCACACATCTAATGCCATCAAGAGCTATTTAAATATTAACGTAAACCATTTTTGAAACATGTACACAAAATAAAGGTTCACAGCGATGCCATAGAAGAACCATTTTTGGGTCCAAAAAGAACCATTCAGTCAAAGGTTCTTTAAAGACCATCTCTTTCATACCTTTTTATAATCTGAAGAACCTTCTTTCACCACAAAGAACCTTCTCTTCAGATGTTCTTTATGGAACCATTTAGACTAAATTGTTTCTTCTATGGCATCGTGAAGCATTATTATTTTTAAGAGTGTAAAATGCTCTAGAATGGTGCTGGGAAAACTGAGTAAATAAATAAAAAAGTTCTTTCTAAAACTCATCAGAAATTATGGCATTAATCATTTTAGCGAGTTTTATGTTTTCCCTAACAGAAATGGTAATGTGGGCTGAAAATTTTGGAGTGTCAGAGTAATAGAAAGTAAATAATGTTACATATTTTATAATATCTTTGTAGTGTAAACAGGTCCTTATACATGAAAATGTATAGATTCCATATATTTTTGGAAAGGGTCATCACTATAGGCCAGATATTACGCTCCATGGCTCAGAAATATATGGAATCTGCATATTTTCAAAACCTATAAAGACTATTATCTCACATTGTTGTTTTGCGAGTTGTCTTTTCATGTTAGCCAGCAAGTGGTGTTGTGAAGAAAAGACCATTAATACACATTCAGTCACACGTTAAAGTTACTAAAATAAACCAGGCAATACCTCGACCTCCAGTGCGTCCACAAAGGCATCTCTCTCAGCCTCATAACATTCGTCAATTTCATGTTTGATCTTTTTAATGGCCTGAATAAGCTTCTCCTGAAACACAAACAGTCAGTTTGTAGTGTAACAAGCTCATTCAGTAAGCCGACTAATTAGATTATGACACGGTTTGCATAGTTAGCCCTACATGTGATCCTAAACATGTTATCCTTTTTAGAAAACAACACATTGAAACTCTCGTCCCACTTGAAACCTTCTAGAAATAAACACAGTTCGCACTGTGTATTTCACCTTGCCATGACAAATGAAGGTGACATTTTGTTCTTACCTTTTGGGCGCAGAGGAGAGAGTTGTTAAAGTTGTTGTTTGTGTCCTTCATGTGATTTGTGTGCATTCCAGTTTTCCTTGTCAGAACAAAGCAGACAGAACTCTGGGATCTCACATGTGAGAGAGAAGGGTTAAAACAAGCTTAGTGATAGATGTCTATTAGAGACACAGAGAGAGAGAGAGAGAGAAAGAGAGAGAGAGAGAGGTGGGAAGGACAAAGGCAATATGAGGGCAATATATCAAAGGAGGGTGACAGACTGATTTTCAGACGCTTGGGGTGACCAACATATTCGACTGATCTGAAATAAATGAGTTGTATTAAAAATAAATACAAATAATTAATGGCTTTGACTTTACATAATAGGATGTAAACACAAGAAGAGAAACGCGAAGGGAGGTATTGTGGGGTCCTCAGCTGTCTCACTGCGCCACATGAGCGATTTATGGAAGTGAGGGTAGAGATGTTCTATTTCTGTCTGCAACAAGAGCCAACGTCAGAGAACAGAGGCAGACTATTACAGGCAGAAAGACAGATCGTAGGGCTGGTGAGGGGCTTATATTTCACTCTGTAAGGGGTCTTACACAAGGATTTTGTCTATGTGCGTGTGTGTGTGTGTGTATGTGCACAAATGATATATAACAGCAGTGAAAGAGAGACTATGTGCCTGTGTTGTATGTGCAAACAGAGGAAGATTATGTTTCATAAAGAGCAGTCTGTCAGGCAAAGATTTTTCAAATATTTCTGTGGAAAAGTCGAGGGCAGAGTTGTATGACATGAAAAAATCCTTTGTGGAATACGTCACCTCTCTCCTTTTCTCTCTCTCTCCTCTCTGTCTGTGAAAACTGCTCAGCCAAGGCAATGTATTATTCATGGACATGTCCTGAGTCTCTGACTGCTGGGATGCAGACTCAGTAAAAGGGAGAGTGCAATCTTTTTAAATGCACAGTTACATAGAACACATACAATGTATTTACAAGACACCTCAAAATTGTCAAATCACACACGGTATTTTAAAAATTAATCATATTTTCCCTTTGAGACCTAGGGGTCCAAGATATTTTCTCTGGAAATTTTAATGCAATGGTGACAAAGCTGTTCGCCGTTGAACATTTTTACTGGGATAAAAGTAAGTAAGTGTGTCAGTAAATGTATGTTTTGCAATAACAATAACACTGATTCAATTTTATATGGGCCATTCTACAGAACTGGTCCAAATTGCTGTCCCACAACCAAAAACACATTTAAAAAGCATTTAAGTATTCAAGATCCTTCTATTATCTTTTGAAACCCACAGTAATATTTAAAATATCAGTAAGCTTAATATATTTCAAGTCATCATTTATTGGGTACTTTCAATTGGAAGGTGGCTGTCCCGAACCCTAACCCTAAATTTCAACTCATGAAAGATGCTGAAATAATTTTTGTGTTCTTTTCCATTGTTGTTTTTAAAAATATCTTTTTGTTTTTTTAAAAAAAGTTAAGTTTAAAATATATATTTATTTTAGATTTTCTTTGTAAATTATGAAACTTTTTATAAATAAACGTGTCCCGCATTTTCACATCACCACCGAAACACTATGTTTTAGTCCATTGACTGAGACTGATTTTAAGCCTTTAACTGTCACTCCCATTTTTGAACACAGACATCGAAATGCACTATCCAGACTTAGATTTTTATAATTCATGAATGAAAACATTTTGTAATATTATTTTGATGTACATTTTCCATGGTAATGCAATGTCTGATTTTAAAATGCCTTTCAAAGGATGAATTTTGAGATTTTACGTTTTGAGCTGATATATAATTTCTTATGATGTCTAAAGCGCGAAAAAGGCAACGAAGAAAGTCTTTTGTGACAAAGGTCAGAACTCATGTTATGATGTAGATTTTGAAAGTGGCAGTCTTGACATATATTAATCTATTACTTTTCCTACATAATTTCTAACACAAAAATATGGTAAAATATCTAAGTAGGAGTCTTTCCAACGATGTATGATCATGATTAGATTAGGATTTATTTGTAATATGGTGAAGTAAACTTAGGCGTCCCACAGGGTGACAGTAACAGTTAAAGGGTTAACTACACCCCCCTACATCTAAGATCAGGAAACTATTATGTGTGTCTCTCTCTCATAGCTACATGGTGAGTAGACAGGCCCCATCATTTTGAGGTAAATGTGTTCAAAAGTCTGAAAATTAGTATGTAACTTGTAAGAAGGTAAGAATGTAAGCATGTAAGAATGTCACATGTATATGTGTACAACTGTTCAGAACTGTGCTAGCTAACCATGTGCTGATTAGCATCTTTGAGATATGGTCAAAGTATCTAAATTGTCACTACCAAAACATTTGGTGGAGTTTCGGTAGTCACACTGTTAGATTATATATTGAACTCTCTGCCAGATATTGCTGTGAGTCTTCCTGTTTGTGCTTTCTCTCTCCCTCCTATCTACTGTACTCCCCCTTCCCATACCATACCTTGTTTTAAAGTATATATATAGTTTGAATAACAGGATGAATTTAGGAAGAGGTTATTGTACACCCAGATCTATATCTGATATTTCATTATATGCACATTAATGTCTTTGTTTTGTATGATGCACATATGTAACACCACCCCCCTGACAATGGATCTATATAATCTAATGTGGGAGAGTAAACTTGGAAGAAGATTGTGAACATACAATTGGCTTCATGTTCATAATTCTTTCCATGGGCCCATGCAAGGACTGAGAATAGTCGGACGGCATCGAAAGATAAAGAGCTGTGATATTTATTAACACACATCTTTGTTTTTTTTGGGGAGTTATTCCATAAAATGCTCACTACCGAAACAATCATGACTGAAACATGTCATCGTTGTTTCAGTAGTGACAAAAGAATCCTCTATTTGGGGGAAATAAACCAAATTTTAGTACAGTTATTCAAATTATAGTATTGTTTTTATGTTTTAGTAGTGTTTCAGTATTTGTGGGTTAAAATTGTGTAATGTGATGTGGTCGCTACCAAAACATTACTGTCACTACCGAAAATGTGCTGTCACGACCAAAACATGGGATGTTTTGTCAAAAATAAAGTATACTGAATGATCATCTAAGATGTTATGATAGTGTTTGGTTCAATGTATATTCAAACTAATGAATCCTTCTTAAGTTTGAAATCAGTATGATCAACTTTTTGCATTTTACAAAGAAAAATTGGGCTACAAAATATAACAAAACTCATAAATTCACATAAAATACTGTTAAAATTGTAATAATTAATTAATTTACCTCTGAACTTTTTAATAGAATTGAAAATATTGGCAAGGAAGTACAAATCTTAATAGGTCAATATAACCCTTCTTAGTAAATTATATATTACTCTGTTTTAGTAGTGACAAATTTGGGGAGATGAAAAATATTCCAAAACTTTCTGAAATTACAATGTGAGAATTAACCACACAATTATTAGAAATGTGTACCTTGGATATTATACAATTTGCATACATACAAAAAGTTGTGTTTCCAACTCTGACTTTGACCCAGTTCTGTAAAATGGCCCACTTATTTTTAAAGTAATAAATTAACTGTGTTCTTCAATAAAATAAAAAAGGTGGTACAAATAAAAAAGAAATGTAATGTGAAGGTTATTGAGGCCCTCTAGTGGACACCAACTCGGTGGTTTGGCTATAGAGTCTGCCGTGAAATAATTACATTTCAGTCACATTTATTTTAAATTAATTTCGTGTATAAATTCATTTTAATGCCTTCATATTGTAACTGATTTTTATATTTTGTTGTTATTTTTGTACTGTTGGGGATGTACACTAACAAAGATAGTCGAAAAAGAACGTCACAATTCAAGAATACTCACGCAATATGGTGGTGAACTCTGAAATCAGCATTTGTTTAAAAATACATTTTCTAGTGACAGAGTGACTAATGACTGCAAAATCAATTTCCTGTACGTATTACGTTGTCAGCGGAAGTAAACAAAGAGCACGTCGCGGTTCAATGCAGTACCTGACATGCGTGAGATGATGTGTTTATTGTCCTTGTTACATGTCCTGTAATTTTGTTTGGCATAGTATAGATTATTACATTGTCATTATCTAATTTGTGGAGTCTAACGTGTTTGTTATACTCGATAAATACATAATTTGTTAATTCTTTAACTTGCTGAATATGTAGCTTTAGCATGGCTAGCAGAGTAGCAGTAGTTCTTTGAAATCTATTTCAGTCTCTTAAATCTTTCTGGACAAGCATAGAGATTAACATTTGGAGGACGACAGTATAGTTTCGATTTTAAAACACATAAACTAGCAAAACCATTTTAAAAAAGGCGGTCTATATTCGTTTAAACATAAGAAATGAACGGGCAAACTGAAGTAGAGGTGGATTACAAGAGAAAATACAAAAATCTCAAACGCAAATTAAAGTTTCTGGTATATGTGAGTATCTTTTTCCTCAGTGTTTATGTTTTAATTTATCATTTTAGATTGTTAACCCTTCGTCTTCATTTTTTTTGTTCAGGAGCAAGAATGTTTTCAGGAGGAGCTGAGAAGAGCACAGAGGAAACTATTAAAAGTTTCTAGAGACAAAAGGTAGAACCTGTAGTGGAAGTTATCAATTTTTTACTCTTGTTTGACCCACATGCACATAATTAATTGTTTTGTGTCAGTTTTCTGTTGGACAGACTGTTGCAGTATGAAAGGGTGGATGAAGAGTCTTCTGGTAAGTCTCCAATGAAAATGCTGGTCTGCAAACCTCTAGGAATCTTCAAGGGATTTTGTGTGCTAAGAGTGTTTTTGTTTTCAGACTCTGATGCAACAGTTTCCTCAGACAGCGATGGAGAAGGAGCCAGAGAGAGAGACAGAGAAGCAGGGAAAAAGTGAGTTTGCAGCACATGATTTTTTTTTTTTTTTTTTTTTTTTGTATGCAGTACAGTTTAAAATTTTGGGCTCAGTAAGATTAATGTTTTTAATGCATTGAATTGATCAAAAGTTGCAATGAAGACTTTTATTACAGATTTTACAGATTACAAACTTTTACATGCTTTGTTATAACTACTAATCTTTTGAATTTTCTATTCACTAAAGAATCTTGAAAAATTGGCTTTCACAATAAAAAAAAGCCATTTTTGTCAATTTTGTAACATTAATAATAATAATAATAAGGTGTTTCATGAGCACCAAATCAGCATATTAGAATGATTTCTGAAGGATCATGTGTTTTTCAAAAGTACGCTCTGTATGTAATTCATTTTAATACATTTATATTGTAACTGTTTTTTGTATTTTGTTGTTATTTTTATATTGTTGGGGATGTACACTAACAAAGATAGTCGAAAAAGAACTTCACAATTCAAGAATACTCACGCAATATGGTGGTGAACTTTGAAATCAAAATGTGTTTAAAAATACATTTTCTAGTGACAGATTGACTAATGACTGCAAAATCCATTTCCTGTATGTATTACGTTGTTAGCGGAAGTAAACAAAGAGCATGTCGCAGTTCAGCACAGTACCTGACACGCGTGAGATGTGACATCTTGAGAAAAATTGGCTTTCACAAAAATACTAAGCCGTTTTTGTCAATTTTGTAACATTAATAATAATAATAAGATGTTTCTTGAGCACCAAATCAGCATATTAGAATGATATCTGAAGGATCATGTGAGTAATGGCTGCTGAAAATTCAGTTTTGCCATCACAGGAATTAATTATATTTTTAAACATATTAAAATGAAAAACTTTTATTTCAAATTATCATAATATTTTACAATATTGCTGTTTTTACTGTATCTTTGATCAAATGAATCAAACTATACTCAAACTGAGTATAGAGACCTTTAATGGTATGTTGAATACACATTTTAATGCATGTTTGCTTTTTGAATTTTGCCATAGTCTGAATTACGTAAGACTGCATTGCATTTGTAGTGCAAATGCTAATGTCTACCACTCTGCCTGTTTATCTTTCAATCATCTATTGAGCTTAAAAATGTTTAGTTTGCCCTGACACATGTTGCTTAAAAGAAATAACCATCTGAATGAAAAAAGATTTGTGAAAGCACAAAATTTTATATACACAAGACTTCATAGAACATGCAGTGACAGATAAAGTACTTTTGAATGAGTTATGAATACAAAACTCTAAATCACTTCAGAAAAAAAAGAAAAGAAAATTGATGTAGAGCTTGGGAAGCAAATAAAATTGAGACAGGTGTGGCAACTTTTCTGTTTTGCTCAAACTAACATGCTTTGCATACTTGCCTGTTTTTAAATTTTTATAGCTCTGTCTCTATAGTACATTTATTGGTTTGTCTTTTAGAAGGAGGAGTCCTGGAATTCCTCCTGTCCCTTCGTCTTCATCTCCTCATCTCTCACTCCTGTCCCGCTCTGGTGCGGTTCCTCTCCAGTCATCTGCTCCGGCACAGTACCTCAACACTGTGAGTACATCACACCCCCATGTGCGCTCTATACGTTTCATACTGTACTTACCGCACTCATGTTTTTCAGTTACTCACATTGTTTTTGTCACCTGTTAATTTGTCATTTTATTCATTTTTTTCTCTCTTTTTGTCTTCACCTCACCTGGTTTATATGGACATCACACACATCACTCTGGGCACGCTGGGTGTGTGTGTGGGAATGACTGTTACTCTTTGATCACCTTGTGTGTATGGGTGTGTGATTCTGGGTGAGCAGTTACCCTTCCCTCCTGAGTATTTGGCTCCCTCTGCTGAGCGAGTGAAGAAAGAGAGAAAAACAAAACTGGCCAAACACAGGAAAGACGGTTCAGGGAAGGTGAGAGAGGGAAAGAGAGGTTGACGCTGGAAACACAGTGGCCTAGATTCATGTGGCCTACTCTGTTTGTCATAATCTTACAGTTACAGTAACACACTTCTCTTCATGAATTTTAGTTACATGTACTACTGAAATGCAGTCTAATAACAGACATTTCTCTGCCTCTTCCTGTTATTCAGGTGGTTGGCCCACTCACGTCCAGTTACCCTGCAGGCAGTGGTGCAGCTGGTGGTGCGAGTGGGCCGTTCAGCTGGGTCCCACAGCAGATGTTGAGTGAGGATGCAGCAGAGGAAGAGGGGGATAGTGAAGGAGAGAGTGACCGAGGAGAGGAGGAGAGAGGAGAGGGTGACGAGGCAGAGCTGGTTATTGACATTCCTAATGAGTGAAGGTAATAGACAAATACAGGGCTCTGTTAGCATTTAGCGGGAGCTACAACAACTGAAAAAGATTAGTTCATTTCCAGAATAAAAATTGCAATGGGAGCCAATGGGGGTTTAAAGGCCCAAATTGCAGTTTCAATGCAGCTTTAAAAGGCTCTACATCAGGGGTGCTTAATCCTGCTCCTGGAGATCTACCTTCCTGCAGAGTTCAGCTCCAACCCTGATCGAACACACCTGAACCAACTAATTAGGATCTGAAGGAGCACTTGATAATTACAGAC
>JAHKKF010538699.1:0-12045 GCA_019740295.1 Labeo calbasu | reverse complement strand
TGTATGTACAAATCTACCCTATAATGATAAAAATCCATGCAGCGGTTTTTAATTAATCTGTAAAAATAATATCCCCTTTTTCAAATCGAGCCGTTCTCTGATGCCTGTCGGTGTGCCGTCACACCGACAGAGGCCGCTCCCACAATAGCTGATTGACGTGAGCGATTTACCTCGAATCAGCTGTCACAGTCCGCCCTTTTGTTTCGATGCTGGAGCAGGGCTGTAAATTAGACAAGAATATCTCCGATTGAGCGATTGAGGTGTCCTGTTGCTGGATGTAATAATGAACATAGTGGTCGTCATTTACTCCCGACATCTGAGCCGCTGAAGATGCAGTAGATTACATTTGTGAAGGGAATGCGCCTCCCGATGTACATATATCCGTCTATGTTCGCGCGAATCATTCTTGATCCAGCTTCACTCACAGCAAAAGTGAGTATGAGGGGTTTTTTTATGAATCTTTGCTATCGCCTTTCCTTATAGTGTGGTAGTTAGGAAGTTTAGCGGCTAAAGGCGGCTACATGCGGCTAATGTAAACAAGACCGTCTTTTCACAGAGAGAAGAGAGGGTGAAAAGAGGGTGAGCAGAGCTCATTTGCATTTAAAGGAACAACCCCTTAGAATGAGATGATTTTTGCTGAGCTCATTTTGACAAGGTAAAAAGGGTGCTGTTTTACAAAACCATTGAGAATTTTTAATCAAAGTATATTAGAGACTTTTCATTAAGACCCTAAAGAATCATATCAACTTGTGGAAGATGGGCATCCGATGACCCCTTTAAGAATCGATATCGGTTCATAAAAATGAAAATATATTAAAATTGCTCTCACTGTGTACACAGTCTCATCTGTTCTCTTCTAAATAAATGCATAAGTCTATATCGTCTTGTAGGTTCATAATTAAAAATAAAAAATTGTAAACAAAAATAAGAGTAATTGAATGTGTTATTATAATTAACATATGAAAATTAAAACAGTGTTAAAGTCTAACGCAACCTCTGATGGGGCCTTAAACTTTACTCTCGGAAAGAAAAATAATCCTTTATACTGATTTGTTGTAATATAGCATCAGATAAAGTTTTACATGAGTAAAAGTGAATACTGACTTGGCCAAAATTTTTCAACAACCTTCATATCATTTTTTAGTGGATGTGACACTTGACCCTGATACAGCTCATCCTGAGCTCATGCTGTCTGATGATGGGAAAAACATCTGGAATACAGGCAAGTCACGGAAGATTCCCGACACCCCAAAAAGGTTTGATTATTGCTCATGCGTCTTGGGAAAGGAAGGATTCTCCTCACAGAAATTTTACTATGAGGTTCAAGTCAGTGAGACTGAGTGGGATTTAGGTGTGGCAAAAGAATCCATAGACAGAAAAGGGGATATTGGCCTCAACCCTGAGAATGGATATTGGACTATATGGCTGAGGAACGGGAATGAGTATGCAGCGAATGATCGCTTCCCTGTCCCTCTCAACTTAAAAGAGAAGCCAGTAAAAGTTGGAGTGTTTGTGGATTTTGAAGAGGGTTTGGTCTCGTTTTATGATGTTGAAGCCAAGTATCATATCTATTCTTTCACTGGACAGTCTTTCCCTGAAAAGCTCTATCCATATTTCAGTCCTGGAGAATGTGAGAAAGGGCAGAACTCACATCCTCTGATCATTACACCTGTCGACTTAGACGAATAAATCAACATTTACAGGAACTTTTAAACTGAAATGTTGTAAATTTTTGTATAGTCTTAAAACTTTCAGATGTAAATGGTGCTAATTGCAAATATGACCATGCTTTATTCCTTCTCTAAATTCAACAGTGAAGGATCATTAATCATAAGAATCAATTTGTGCTTTTTTAAAAGTATTTATTTATAATGCCTGTGCAGTTTGAATGTAAGTGTAAAAGGATTAGGTTAAAAATCATTATAAATTTTATAAAAACAGTACAGATGGTTACAAATGAAATACAAAGAAACAAATAAATATGTGGTTAAAGCATCAGATTCTGTTTCATTTATGGTTGTTTATTTTCAATTTTCAGATTCTTCAATTATACATTCTTAAATTATAGCACTTAATTTGTCAGTGTCAAGTTTTTAAAAATAATAATGTACAAAAAACATTCAAAGGAAATCAAAAGAAAGTTCAAAACATTCAGTGATTCACCACATTCCAAAAGATTTTATCTTCTCTCATTTCTCACAGTTTTCATGCGCTCAAATTCTTTTTAGTTATTTTGTCTGCAATACTCAAGACATTTGAGCTCTTTTCAATGCTTAATGGATTTTTGCCTTCTTTTTAACCTTTCCCTTCTAGTGCAACGCTTTAATTGTCCTTTTGAAATTGCAGTATACTCTAATGTCACCATGTTGCTGAGTTTTTTAAGCAGTTCTGAGGTGTAATTGTGGCCATTATTGATGTCAATGACATGATACCTTTCCTGACAGCTACGGACCACTTTACAAAGCTTGCTGCGATCGGAAATAAATCCTTTAATGTTTTGCTTATTAAGCTTTCTACCGTGTGTGAAGACAATCATCATATGTTGTTTTGTTTCTGGATGTAGTCGTTTTCGGAAGGCATGAAATAGACCTTGCTGTTGATCACTAAATTCAGATATTGGTGTTACCCAGAGAATCACATTGGGGCCAGGGTCACATAGCTCAATGCATCTTTCCATTTCTGTTCTCCAACTCAATTCATCAAGGGAAAAGAGATTTGGAGTGTCCACTACAGTGACATTTTCCACTGTCTTTGCCACGGATTCTTTGGTCACAGTCCTTGATCCACTTTCACAAGGAAAGTAGTTTTCGCCAAGGATGATGTTGCCTACTGTACTTTTCCCAGCTCTGGATGGCCCTATTAGAAGGATCCTTACAGGATGTGGAAGGATCTCTACAGGATGTGGAAGGATCTCTACAGGATGTGGAAGGCTCCTTACGGGATTTTGAAGGCTCTTTTCAGGATGTGGAAAGCTGCCGGGGCTCAACACTGCTGTTTTGCACAACACATATACATAAACGAAACATAAGCATTTTAAAGAGTATATCTGGAGGCTTTTTTAGCTCTGAAATAGCAAAGTGTTAAAAGTTGTACATGTTGTAGTTAGTGTATTTCACCCTTACCTTTTCTGTACATCAGCATGTATGGTAGGTTTGATCTGTCAAAGTAAAAAGAAAATACTTTTTAGAACTAAACTACTTTCAAGAAATACTTTTTACACTCTTTACATGAGAGAGACCAACACTCACTTTTTCAGTAATGCTTCTGAAGTCTGTATAAAATTGAGATGCATATTAAAGAATGAAATGTATAGTTTGAGTCAATTTGCTACAATGCTAATCAAACAAACAAACAGTTGTACCCTTGTCACGGTGTAGTCATCAAAACGGTACCATAAATCATTTTCATAAGATCTGATAATTGCATCGTAGTGTCCACCAGTGTATCCACCCTTATGGTTGATAACGGCATAAAGATCGTATTTAGGCCTATTATCCTGCAGAGATAGATGAGAGTTTTAAATGTTTAGATTATTTTGTATTGATTTTAAATTGTAGTTTACCTTTAGCATGATTATTTATTAATGATACCCCAATATGTAGACTTGGAGGTACATCCAGACAACATTCATTCTTCTTGAATCTCATCTGTATGTAATCAAAATCAAACCTCTTCAGATGCAGAGTGAGAACAGAGGGATATTCATCTATTTCACTCCACTGCAAGTTGGAAAAACAGAAAAGCACATGTTAAGCACATGTTGCAAATGCATATATACAGTATTTCTCTTTTTTATTAGGTTCATAGGTTGATTATCTGTATGGGTGATGGATGTTTAAAATCTCACATTTTCATTTACTCACAGTTTCTGTTTCTGTTTTTTGGTCACATTCATCACAGTACATCCAGTCATCCTCTTCTAGTTTTGAATGTTTAAAGAAGTTTTTCAGACCATTTTCCTATAGAGTCACCATAAAAAATGCAGTAAGCAATGTCCAGTCTCCAAAAACAATAGACTTTGTTAACATAAACTTTGTTTTGCAAATGATGGGCCTGATTAGTCTTCCTACCACATCATATGTCTCATCATTTCCAACATCAATAGACAGAAGCATTGAAATAAAGGTACTGGTTTCTTTGGTTTTCTTGCCACAATTACAGCAGTTTGCTATGTTGCTCATTTTCCCTTCAAAGACCTGAAACAAATGGAATGTGATGTTAGTGTGTGAGTTTGATACATAAGCGATTTATTGCTGCATTTCTGTAAGCCATCGATGATAATAAGAGAGACTCATTTACAGTCAGTTGTTTAATCTCAATCAAATTGACACTGATATAATATGTAAAATACCTCAGTGACGGGTGTCCCCACTGCTTTCAAAATCTTTCGATAATATTCCACTGCATCTTGTTGCTCAAAAACTTGAAGATTAAAATATATATATATATATTTGAAAACTGTTAAATTAAACTTCTATTCAAATTTCAGTTACAATATTTGTTCTTTAACACAGGTCAGCATTGTGAAAATTAAATGAACCCACCATTTCTTACTCCAAGACTCTTGGTTATTTCTTCAGTTGTGGCTGCTTCTTCTGACAGCTGTTTAAACAACTTCTTAAGTTGTTGCAGGAGATTTTCCTCACCACAATCTTTAGAAGCTGCGTAACTAAATTGATCAGCAGAAATAAAAAAGTATTACAAAAAAAAGAAAGAAAGAGAACTGTGTAGAGAATGTACAGTGAAGAACTGTAGCATTAGTCTTAGCAATAATCACAATAGTCATAAGGTAATGCATTCATTCATTTTACCTCACCACTGCCTCTCTGAAATTTGGAGTCATGAATAGACATTGCAACACTGCATTTAAGTAGCAGGTGGCACCTTGATTTTTCAATCCATTATACTGGACTTTGTTCCTGAATACAGAAGTAACACACGAAAGAGTCTATTAGTCCTTTGTATGTGTTCGATACACTCCTCAAAGTTTCCTCTGTGCCATAATTATGTAGTATACGGTATTTCACAAAAATCAACAGATAGCCCACAATAAGGAGAAATTTTAGCATTGGTATTTCGACAATTACTTGAAACATTGATTATCTGGGCTACGTGGTAATATTTTAATTCAACCCACCTGTTGGGAGATTCACGTTTCTCGGTTGTGAGAGTTCCTGGAGTCTTCATGCTGTACGCGGAGCGGGCATTTGATCTCTATAGGAGGCTTTTGTAAACGTCTCTGTAACGCAGACCGCTTTTGTACCTTGTCTGTTGGTTGATTAGCCTATGTATATGAGTAAACACAATCTGAGACTAATATTAAATGCATAATTCATGCTATATTCCATTAAACCAAGTGGAATCTAAGTAACTAAAAAACTAATAGTGATTCCTTAATAATTAAACCAGACTCGATATGCATCGAATCTTTTGCATCCGAATTTACCTCAGCTGTCGTCTCTTCTTCTGGAACAATTCAGGCAATTCATAAAGGACAAACCACAAAGTCTTATTGAGACTCAAACTAATGTATTAACACGTTCAACTTCGTCAGGCAACTGACAAGGTATACTTTTACTTTCGAATTCGCGCGTTGAAGTCACGATGGAAACTGTCAAGTGGACAGAACTTAATTGCAAACAACATCATTCAAAACTGATCATTTTATTTGCAGGCTATTTACATTTTATTAGGATATCATTTATTTGAAGAAACAATGTAAACTTTAAAGATTTATTATTTGTACTACTTCAATAATAAAATAGGATACATTTGTCAAAGAAGTAACAATCATAAGTCATAATTCTTAAAATCAAAGACTATTTTTCTCATCGATAAAATTCCAGAAATGCATTTCAAAGAATGCTCGCTGATTATCCCGGATGTAAGGTGATAGACAGGGACCCCGTTTACATCCCACAGATCACATACTCATAATACGCTATCCAATAGCTAACAACACATGGATTCATTGGTCAATAAATGTAAAAGTGTCTTTGTGTTTAAAATGTTGTCCTGTCGACGAGATACTTGAGATGGACGTCATTTTGGCAGGGATACGTTCTGCTTAGCATGTTTGGAATCCTCCAGGTAGACGCAAGACCATGAACAGAGTGGAGCGATCCTTTATTTGGTGGTCTAAAAATGTATCATTGTCTTCTAGTTGTTTATCTGTGTACAGCAGCCTCAGAGACGATGGATCATCTCCTATGGTAATATGTAAGGAAGGTTAAAACATTCGAACAGAATGTAAACAATTTAATCATGTCAGTCCATGTAAACAAGTCAGTGGACACATTTGTCCTATTTTGTAGCTAAAATAGAAGATTGTATGTTTTTTCGTATATTTTAAATTATTAGAACAAAGAAAAGTAAAAGGAACATTCTCCTACACAAATGCTTAAAATTAGGCCTATTTTAAAGATGTGGAATTCACCGCCGATTACAAAATATGACCGGAAATAAAACAGCAAAGTTTTTAACAAATGCAGACACTTTATATTATATTTAACTATGGTTAATGGGCTATAATTTTGTATTTTTGGCATTTGATCTTACCTGCTTGACCGGGCAATTTTTCAGCAACTTTCTTTTTGAACTGCAAAATGGTGATTTTGTTGAAGTCTTCCTCTGATGTCGCAACATCAACAGTTTTCTTCTCCCCCTTTATTCCAACCACTATGATTTGGTAAATCTTTCCCATTTTAGGCGAACACCTAAACAAGTTAACTGCAAAACCTCTTACGAACCTTAACGTTTCACTTTCTGTTTTATATGCTTGCGAGCTGTTGACGCCCTATTTGATAAAAAAAATAGCCGATATCTGGCGATATTTCGACTATATCTTTGTTCTTTACAACAACAACAACAACAACAACAACAACAATAATAATAATAATAATAATAATAATAATAAAATCACACTACTTTAATCACATCTACTTTTGTCGTTCAGATTTCTCATTAATTTATGCTATATGTAGCTACTGGATAATCCAACAATTGTAGCAGTAAGGAATGAGGAAATTTTTCATTTTTTTTATTGTAGGCTATAACTTGATGTGACAGGTAGTCTATCTAACCTCAACCCATCAGCCGAGAAACCATGTGACAAACTGGAATAGAACAAAACACTATTAACATACAACCTAGGTTTCATTTTTAAACCGACTGCTGGAGCAGCAATGACGGAACAACAGAGGGAAGAAAAACGCTACGATCCCAATGACAAAACACTGAAGTTTGTAACGCGCCAGGATGACATAAGTATGTATAGAGCCTTACACTTACATAAACGTTAAATGAAGATAACGTTAAACGTTAACGTTAAACCTTACACTTAAATGAAGATAAGGTTAACTCACGTTTAGGGTTGTCACTAACGATTATTTTGGTAATCCAGTAAATTTTTGTAGTAATACAGACCTAAGTGAACAATAACCTTTAAAATTACTTAAAATACATATGTAATAGCAATTAGGCAAAAATAATTAGTTCAAATAAAGTATCAAAAGCAAGTAGTCATATGGTTTTATTGAACAAAACTGTAAAATTTATAATGTATTAGATAATGTGCATTACGCATTATGACAAATGACTGCAGAGGGCGCCAACGGCCTGACGATTGTTTTTACACTTTTCTACGTGATCTAATCCGTGTTTAATATTGTCTCAACAATATTTAATTCAAATGTCCACTTAATCTTTTAATATTTGCCCATTTCTTTATGATAGAAAACCTAGAACCACTGTAATTTCTTGAAGATGTGGACAGCAAAATGTGTAAACTCAGAGTGAGGGTTTAAACGTTTATTTTGAAATCGGGTTGACCCGTTAGCATATTGAGAATGATAATGGTGTATTCTCCTATATTTGCGTAGGTTTATAAATGATTGACCTTACATATGAAATAATGCACGTTCCCTGGTGAAAAAAAACAGCATGTGCTGGTAGGCATGTTTTGATGCTGGAATGCTGGTTAGGTATGTTTTGGTGCTGGTTTATGCTGGTCCTTGACCAGCAACATGACCAGCATAAACCAGCAAAGGACCAGCATAAACCAGCTAAGGACCAGCTTAAACCAGCATCAAAACATACCTAACCAGCATAGGCTGTTTTTTTCACCAGGGTTGCGTTCCCAGATGAACGTTATAATAAATCCAAACTCACAACAACATGCAGAGATGGAGTTTGAGATGCTCCACACATGTAAATAATAACAGTTTGTGTAAGGTTAACAGCATTTACTGTGATAGGAGCAGCTCAGAGACGCAAGGATGTAACCTACACAGATGTAAATAATTAAAGCGCATATATTAAACCTCCATGCATATATATATATGTTATTGAATTGTAGCGTTTGTGAATTCTTAATAGCATTATGCTTTTATGATTTTTAAATGGGTTTAAGATGTAGAATGCGCCACTTCCGGTATTTTACCAATTACTCGACATGGGCAAAAAAATGTTAAAAAATCGAATACTCGAATAGAATCGAGGAATCGTTGCAGGCCTTCTCAGCTTAAATGAAGATTACAGTCATTTCAGAAGGGTTCCTTTTATTCTACATATTCAACAGAAGTGTGCTTTGGCTAGGTAATCGCATACTGAGTACTAGCCTACCATGACTTTCATATTATTTCCAGTACATCACAGGTATTGTGATGGACCTGGTTATCCATGTAGCCTAATGTATATAGAAACTTTGTATTTTTTGAATGCTAGTGATTGTAGGCTATGTTATAAGCTATTAGTGCTGAATTGAACTAAATAAAAAATATAGTTAAGTATCAAAAATATATATTTTTAAAATCTTAATTAACTAATATACTTTCAGCTGGGGACGATGACCCTGATACTCGTCGTGCTGAGATGTCATGTGGCCATGCAGTGACTCCACAGTCATTGACTGCGTGGTGTCGTAGTCTGCTCGACCAGGTAATACATCTGTTCAGACTAAAGAATCAGTACTTGTTAAAATGCACATACAGTAATCTAAAAACATGTCTGCATGTTATTCTCAGGGTCAGCACAAGTTCCTGTGCCCTGCACTTAAAGAAGGCACGTTACAAAGATGCAATGCAGAATGGCCCTACGTGGAGGTGCGGAGGCTGGCTGTACTGACACAAGAGGAGCAGAGCCATTTTGAAGAGACGATGGCAGTCCTTGCTGCAGCTGAGTACTGCGAACACAAAACAGTGAGTTAAAAGCATAAATCACAACATATATCCAAAACAAATTGCATCCTTGAATAGATTCATAAAAGTTGCTTTTTATAGAACTTTCCATTAACTGATCTTTGACTTCAACTTCAGTGTCCTGGATGTCAGACATTTGTTGAGAGAGCCGACTCTACCAACCTCTGTGTCACGTGCACCATCTGCACGGCTGAAAAAGGTCGGACGTTTAATTTCTGCTGGCAGTGTATGAGGAAGTGGAAGGGCCCAGGCCCTCGATCTGACCGCTGTGACAACTCTGGCTGCACCAATCCTGACATTGAAAAGTTGGCAAAATGTCGTTATGTAACTCTACCTGAAGTCAATAATGTGAGCTGTCCCTCCATGCGAGCCTGTCCCACTTGTGGCAACCTTGTGGAGCATGACACAACAGGGTGTAAGAATGTTATATGTAATCGCTGCAGGGTAGAATTCTGCTTTGTTTGCCTGAAAGTCACTCAAGTGTGCTTGCAAACAAGCAGTTACTTCATTGCCTGTTCTGATGGGGTTGCACCACGGCAGACCGCAATTCCTTCCTGGAAAAGAAATTAAAACCATTAAGGAAGCCAAACAAAATGACGTTTATACATGTGATTATACAGGTGATTGCAATGCAAGTTGATTTGATTACTGCCAAATCCATAAATTACATTTATTAGGATAAACTCTTAAAATATAAAGGTCCTTCATTGGCATTAGTGGTTCTTTGAAGAACATTGAACATCCATGGAGCCTTTCAAATGCAGAAGTTTCTTTATAGTTGAAAAAGGTTCTTTAGATTTTTAAAATGTTCTTCAAAATGGTTCTTTTAGGAACTGTTCACTGAAAGATTCTTTGGGGAACCAAAAATGGTTCTTTTATGGCATCACTGCAAAAAACATTATTTTTAAGAGACTATATTAAATGTTTGTTTATTCCTTTTGTGTGTGAATCTATATATAATTAATCTATATACGGTGAAGGCTTTCTGTTCACTGTTCTTGCATTGATTGTTTTGTTCTTTAAATAGAATAGCTTGACAGTTTTTGACAATTTAAGTATTTGTTTACTTATCCAGAGGCATAAATGTGAGTGAATTTGAAGATGTTTTCATATTGTAGAATGGTCACACGGCCACTTATATTTTCTTCTGCCTTTCCAGGTTTGGCATAAATTGCTCTAATAACAACAATAAAATCAGTTAGCTGAGAAATATTGTTGCTATGGTATACTTACTCAGTATTAAAAACAAAAGCAGGAAATAATGATAGAAAATTAATAAAACTCGTTCTTAGATCTAGTGTAGTCATGTGACAAAGGCCAAGTTAAAAATGGAATTCCCCTTAAAGTCTTTGCAAATGTAAAATGAAAGTTAGCACAAATTATGCCAAATTGAATATTATGACAGATATGATACATAGGCTTAATAAACAAAGGGGACAGGGCTGTCACAGTTTCGGTTTCTGTTACACTGAAACCAAAAGTGTTTGCTGTTTATCTGAGAACTGTGCCTATGGATTTCAAAGAGGAAGACATTCCTTTATTATTCTCTGGAATTTTCTTGGTACTAAGCCAGTGGCTCAGATGTTAGTTAATGGATGTCAGGTAAACAATTATTTGTCAAAGGAGTTTCCCTTAAAGCCCAAACCATTTATGCAAGTAAGAGCAGATCAAATGTGGTTTCAACAAAACTTATGAAAAATATGAAGAAGCAAAACTAAACACAATAATTAATCATGCAAAAGTTGAAATATAAATCTTGATAAAAATGGGTCATTGTGGGTTGCATGGTGATCTAATAACAAAATATCTAATATCAAAAACATGCACTGGCATTTTCAGACTTACACTCTCAGACAACTGCACCTCTGCAAGTCACGTCACTTGCAGTCTATTTTATTTTTTATTTTATTTATTTATTATATTTTTAATTGAATCTTTTAGCATTTTACAACAGTAGTCAGGTGGTGAAGACAAGAAAAAAGAAACTAAATTACAATGTCACTTGCATTCGCCGCTTGCACTCTCTGCTACCTGCTACTTCACTTGCAGTCCACACAAATTGTGCATATTGCCAGTGGAGACACAAAGTCTCTGGTAGAAAACCATTAACACTTGCTGTGGCTTAATGTATTAAGTGCCATTAAAAGATCAAATTTGTTATATAGTTTATTCATTTTAAAAACGTTTAACCAGAGACTTTGCACATTGTGTTCATATTCTGCTCTTCTTTGGCCACGGATTTGCGTGTCTTGTCTTTATCTCCTACAGATGACATGCACGACCCTGTACGTTATGCTATTAAATTAGTTTTAATCATTTAACCACCACAGCGTCTTGTCTGCATTGGCAACACGCATGATTTGTGTGGATTACAAGTGATGTGCAGGTAGCAGAGTGTGCAAGTGGCGATTGCGAGTGACATGGGTTCTTTTCTCTTGTCTTTACCACCTGACTACTGTTGTAAAATGTTGAGAGATTCAATTAAAACATAAATAAATAAATAAAAACATAAAAAAGACTGCAAGTGACGTCATTTGCAGAGGTGCAAGCATCTGAAAGTGCAGGTCTGAAAATGCAAGTGCATGTCTGCAGCCAGACCCTATTGTGCCAGGTTCTGCTTCGGTTATTGGACTCTCCTGTAAATGTAATAAGAAAAAACAAAACAATTATTTCGCTTAGTTTAATTATAAAGATTTCATAGATTATCTATTCATCATCTATTAAACAAAGTTTTAATACTCAGTAAGCATTACAGTATTTCTGCAACTCTAATGGAATAATATTCTACCAAAACTCTTCTTATGCCTCATCAATCGGCCATATTGCCGGCACTGAAAGTAAACAACGC
>JAHKKF010538698.1:0-11479 GCA_019740295.1 Labeo calbasu | reverse complement strand
GAATATCTCCGATTGAGCGATTGAGGTGTTGTGTTGCTGGATGTAATAATGAACATAGTGGTCATCATTTACTCCCGACATCTGAGCTGCTGAAGATGCAGTAGATTAGGTTTGTTTGCGAATGGAATGCGCCTCCCGATCTACATATATCCGTCTATGTTCGCGCGAATCATTCATGATCCAGCTTCACTTACAGCAGAAGTGAGTATAATCTTTGTGATCGCCTTTCCTTATAACGTGGTAGTTAGGAAGTTTAGCGGCTAAACGCGGCTAAATGCGGCTGATGTAAACAACACCGTCTTTCCACAGAGAGAAGAGAGGGGCGGGGTGAGCAGAGCTCATTTGCATTTATAGGAACAACCCCTTAGAATGAGATGATTTTTGCAGAGCTGATTTTGTCAAGGTAAAAAGGGTGTTGTTTTACAAAACCATTGAGAATTTTTAATCAAAGTATATTAGAGACTTTTCATTAAGACCCTAAAGAATCTACTTGTGAAAAATGGGCATCGGATGACCCCTTTAATTGTAAAGCTTTTTTTTATTATGGTAGAAATTATTATTATTATTATTATTATTATTATTATTACTATTATTATCAGTTTTATTGTTAGTTTTTTTTTTTTCCCTTTTTTTACAGAAGCACTGAATAACCAAAAAAGCACCACCATCAGTCCTAAGTTCAGTTAAAGTGACTAATATTCATTCATACATGGTTACCAAGTTTTAATTCTAATTACTTAAGTTCTATCATTATCATATTATAATGCTTGACTGGCTGATGTTAATAGTGTACTTTCAGACATTTAAAAAGCTGTGCCATTTTACAAACAATATATATATATATATATATATTAGGGGTGTGACGAGACACTTATCTCACAAGACGTGACGAGACATGAGACTGGGTTCACGAGAATGAGATGAGACTTTTACACTTTTTTTTAAAGAAATTAAAAATACAGGGGAAAATAGTCTTTTATTCAACTGAAAAACAAAATGCACAAAATGTAGGTGCATTTTGCAATCAACTTCATGAAATTAAACTTGTATTTTAATGAATTATATGCAGTAATAAACAACATGTAAACTAGTGCTTCACAATTCTGGATAAATTGAGAAGCACAATTTGTTTTTTAATAAATTAAATTAAGATTACGATTCTTTCACAATTCTGAGAAAAAAAAGTAAAAAACGAAACAAAATAACGTAATTTAACTGGTTCTGACAAAATGTTCATTGCTTAAAGCTTTTAAAAATATATATTAATTTGAACAAAATAAAAAAGAAGATTCAATAAAGGGGCAGTGTCTCAATTCATAAAGACTTGTTTCACTATTGGAAGAGGATAAATGTTACAATACATACATAATACATGCGTGTTAAGATACTTTCGTTTTGATCGCTACTGTAGACAATAAGTTTTTCCAGTACTTCTGTTATCTAAATGTCTGTAACACAGAAATAATGATGTGTGGTTAAAAAGACTGTTTGTGTTGCTTTTCTGGATCAGTAGCAGCATGTATGCAGATTTCTGTCTTTAACACCTGTTTCACATCGTCATGTGGAGCGTGAGCAGCGCGTGTTTTGTCATGTCCCATAGCAGTGAATGACAGCGTTCACATCGAAAGCATGATGATGACCGACCCTCTGATTCATTAACATGACCAGCGACCAAATGTGCTTCTGACGCTCCACTGACACTCGTGATGTGAAACAGTCGTAATAGACATAGCTGAATATAATATTATAATATAATATTGTATACTATAATATAATATTATACTACACTGTAATTTTATATACAGCAAAAAAAATAAATAAATATATATATATATATATATATATATATATACAGTAATTTTTAGGTGAAGCTGCTGCCAATTAATCACTGCAAATTTAATTAATTTTGGCTTTACACTTGTANGTCGTAATAGACATAGCTGAATATAATATTATAATATAATATTGTATACTATAATATAATATTATACTACACTGTAATTTTATATACAGCAAAAAAAAAAAATAAATATATATATATATATATATATATATACAGTAATTTTTAGGTGAAGCTGCTGCCAATTAATCACTGCAAATTTAATTAATTTTGGCTTTACACTTGTATTTTGTTTGTGTTTTGGTCTATAAATGCATATACAAATATACATTTGTTTTGGGCACATTCAGTATAATCATTGTATTTGATTATTTACATTTTAATTCTTAAAGGATTCATTCATCCAAAAACCATAACTGTCATAATTTACTTCTCTGTGGTTCCTAACCTGTATGACCTTCTTTATTCTCTGAAAAACAAAAGATGATGTTTTAATATTGTTGGCAATCAAAGTTTTGGTACCATTGCTTTCCATTGTGTGGACAAAAAACATTTTTCAAAATATCTTCTTTTATTTTCCACAGAAGAAAGTCATACTGTTTTGAAATGACTTGAAGTGACGACAGAATTTTCATTTTTGGGTGAACTATCCATTTAAAACGTATTTTTATCCCTTTAAAACTTTGTTTGCCAATATTTTCAGACAGTTATTGTGTTCAATAATATAATAACACTCACCATAGTTTCTCTAGTTTACAGTGTGGATCCTCCAGTAGAGCAGAGATCAGATTCACTCCCGAGTCTCCTGGTTTATTACAGCTCAGATTCAGTTCTCTCAGGTGTGAGGGGTTTGATCTCAGAGCTGAAAACAGAGCAGAACAGCCTTCCTCTCCAATACTGCAGTTAATCATCCTGCAGAGAGTGAAGAACATGAATGATCTCTGAGATTGTGTTTAGGTTTTGGTGTGAGAGTGTGTTTGTGTGTTTGTTTATATGAGCAACAATTTTTCTATACATCAGGATCAGTGGTATAGACATTTCAACTTGCCAACACAAGCACAAGCTAAGAAACTAATTTAAATGCACTCTACCCACAATTCCCAATACTGAACTAGTTTATCATTTTTAATCTTCAAACCTTCTGTAGTGCTATATAGGCAATAATGTGATGAAATCTAGGAAAACCCAACACATGGCAAAATTTCCCCTTTTTTAGGTTTTGATACCATATGGAAGCTGGGTTCAAGCCCTTTTTTAATTTTGTCCATAGCTTGAATGTAACAAAAGTTATGACTATCTTAAGTTGGCTGATAGTTATGATTTTCAGGAATGAAATTTTGAGAAAAACGAGTTTAAAGTGAGACGACTTTCACTTTCACTTCATGGGTTTATCAAGAGCTGTCTGTCAGCAGTGCTATACTGCATCATTACACAAACAGACCAATGTTTAGTGATCATTAAGTGAGCAGCTCCTTCAGACTGTGTTGCACTCTTGAGCTCCGCTGTCTCACGATATTAAAGATTAAACAAATAAATAAAACTGCATGCCATAGTTTACACAGGACTGGTGGAGAATGTGCATTGATACACCTTTATTAAATATGTTATGTGGTTTATTTTGATAGGTTAACTGTTTCTGTGGTGTTAAAAGAAAGCACCTCCGCAGCTCGTTCTTAACATAAGAGAAAGACAGTCATTTCTGCTTGCTGCAATGAATCGCTATTTTTCTGCTCTAAACAAGTGAACTTTGCCAAAATATTTTCAAAGATGATAGACAAGATATTATAGAATAAAAATGTAATGAAATCCTAATTTTGATGACAACAACAAAAAAACATTTGACCTATTTTTTGTATTTCCTGAAAATGTCCCAGCGCAACATCCAACTGGTTTTCCCAGATCACATCATATATTAAGAGTAACATATTACTCCTGTGTTTTTTTTTTTTAAGATTGTGGGTTGGTTGAGAGGGGAGGGAAATTTGTCAAATATATATTAATCTTTTTTTTTTTTTTTTTCTCACACAGAATTAGGTAAAATAGCATTTATGAATGTTGTCCGCTCTTATATAAATATTCTTCAAATAGATTAAAATATTCAAGTCTTGGTGCCACTGAGTACTTGTAAATCTGTTACTCATTAATTAAAGAAATATTTGTCAATTTGATCATTTATATTTTGTGACTTGTGTGTGGTAGTTTACAATGGGGCTGAAGATGGACCTATGTAAAAGGCACATTTGAAATAATTACAGACTTGTGTAGCAAATGAGAATCATTAAAATTGCAGGCCTCTGTTTTGAAAAAGAAAAAAAAAACATCTTGTTAATATATTTAATTTTTATTCAGTGTAATTAAATCAACAGATTTTCAATAACTGAAGAATATAAAAAGTATATTTGGGGTTAAAAAAAGAGATAATCACCATAATTATTTTAATTAAAAATTGTATTTAAAAATATGACACCACTGACAAGATATAAACAATCTTTTAACTAAGATACTGTAAAGCCATATTAAGTTATTATGGGATCTTCAAGCGGTGTAAGAATCCTTCACAATCTTTTTCTTAATAATAACGAAAACTACCCTTTAAGGTCATGTAAACTATATTTTCTATATAGTGCCAGATCACAACAGACGTCATTTAAGGTTACCTTTCCTATAGAACAGGTCTATACCTTGTTCTTTTATTAAAAAAAACAAAATAGCCTTATGTTATTTATCTTATTTACAAAACGGCATGTAATTTCTGTCTCTAACGTTACATGGTCACGTGTCTACAATTTCTCCTCCGCTAAAACGCGGAGACGCGGCTTTGTTTACTACACAAATAATGAAGCACACGTGACGCTCGCGGTTATTTTCGGCCTCTGTGTCTCATTATATAATGATGACAAACTTAATCTCCAGAATTGCTGTGAGAGTCACTTCATGTAAATTTTAGTGGTTCATTTAAGAAAATTAGCATCATACCGTAGTGTATACACACAAAAACTAACGGGCAACCTGTCAAATTAAAAGTATGGTTTAACGTGACAGAAATGCATTAGTCTTGTATTACTTTTGTACAGTATAACGTAGGTGTCTAAATATTCATATTTCTGGCAAATTTAATTAAACAATTAAATGCATAAATTATAATAATAACAGAAATAACATAAAAAAAAAAAAAAAAATTAATGCCCGTATTTGATTATCAGAAAAATTAAAACACACAAGAATTTCTGAAAAAAAGAAAAGAAAAAGATTGTAGGGCCCTATTGTTCAAAATGTTGAAATTGAGAGTCTTCGACTTTTTTGTCACTGAAATAAATGTTTTTGTTATTACACAGAGTGTAATGTACCGAAAAAAGTACCATACCGTACTGTACCATACCATTGGTAATCCCCCCTGCCCCCAAACCTGGAATCCTAGGGGAAACACTGTACTTAAAACCTTATAGTTACTGAGATGTGATGAGACTTACTGTAGTTTCTCCAGTTTACAGTGTGGATCCTCCAGTAGAGCAGAGAGCAGCTTCATTCCTGAGTCTCCTGGTTTATTCTCACTCAGATTCAGTTCTCTCAGGTGTGAGGGATTTGATCTCAGAGCTGAAATCAGAGCAGCACAGCCTTTCTGTGTAATACGACAGTCGGAAACACTGCAGAGAAAATACAGAAAGTTAAAGATGAGTTATTAGTGCTTGACCCATGTGTCCAACGTATTTTATTATTATAAATATTACTATAAAATTTTCAACCTTGACTATTGAAGAGGATTTTGTATTTTCATTTGTATTCAGCCTGCGGTAATTCATTTTCCTTTAATACTCAAAGCAGAAATATGAGAAAGGAGCACCTTTTTTCAATTTTGTAAAAAGAAAAAAAAAATCTGAATTTGGCTTCATGGAAATGGATAATATTTGATCTCCATATGTAGGTGGACATGAAACACACCTTTCCACTGATTGGTCAAGCAAAGATCAATTTGTGCTGTACAAACACTTGTTAATAAAGGTTACAAGTTAGTCAGATTGCAACTGAAGCCCAACCGGAGTCCTCACTTGATGCCAAAATGAGTCCTTACTAGGGGTGCGCCGATCCGATACTCGTTATCGGTATCGCTCTAAAACTGAATTTTCTTCTGGATCAGTGTATCAGTCAGACGAGACCCATCCAAATCTGATATTCTGCGTATACTATTGTGTTATTGTTAAGCCCCACGAAAGCCACAAAAACATTATGAAGCTCAATAAAGTTTTTGTGCACTATATTTCAAGTGTTCTGAAGTCGTTTCATAGTTTAATGTGAGGTACAGATGAATATTTAAGTTCATGTAAACTCTACTCTCCGCTGCGGCTGTCTGTCATCCTCCATTCAGTATTCAAACTGTGTGTCACATTCAGCTACGACAGTCAAGACGATAAAATCCAAGATGATTAAATGTTCCTAATAATATTATACTTGATCTGTAAATAAAGATAAATGGTTTTGCAAAAAATGACTTTATCTTGCTGGAGTTTCGTGCTGTTTCTAAATTGTGTTAATTTCTACTGGGTATCTTTCAGATCACAACACTGGAGTAGAGAGCACTATGAATTGTTCTTCACAAGCACAGTAACTGAAATTTAAAACTGTTAAAATAAAAGACTCAATAAACTGACGTACAGACTTAATGAACTACACATCAATATCTCTTCCCTTTGTGCTTTGAACTTCTCTGAGTGGAGCTCTGTGTCTGTGCGCTGTGACTCTGTGTTGCTTCAAGCGCATCATTCTGACCACAAGTGTTTTGTTCTAAAAAAGTGGCATTGGACTAGCCATAGTCCTTACTCGTGGAAAGTTGTGTAAAGTGTTATTGCTGTGTAGGTTTTTTTTTTTTTTTTTTTTTTGCAACATTCATCAGATGGTTTGTTTGCCATTTGAGGCTGAGACTAATTGACCAGACAATACTTTTTAAGCTAATTTAAGAAATTGCTGAATGCTGTCACATTAAACATTGTTAATGTCATTGAAGATTTCTGCACATGGTTCTACAAATGATTCTTTGTTTTATTTTATTGTATATAAATAATGGTCATTGTCAAAGTCATTCATTTATGTCGGTGTACAAGCACTAAAATAAGTCAAATAAATGAAACATAAATTCATAAATTAAATCTATGATCTGTTTATTTTAACTCTGCCTCAGATTTCCTTAGACTTCATGGGCAAAGTTAACTTTTGAGCTCAGAATATAAATTACTATTAAAAAATAAATAAATAAACAATGCTAACACATTAAAATGTAATACAATGTAAAGGAAACAGCACTGAGGTTTGCTTTAGTTTGAACCAGATACTGAAGCAGTCACGTGGTTTTCGAATTACTATGACTTATCAGTAAGTCATAGCACTCAGTTGAACATGGTAGCTACTATTTTTTCATATCTCCCAGAGAACTACTAAGAACTACTATATGCATGTAAATAATGCAAATGTATAATTAATTCTACAGTAAAGATCATGATAACTCACTAGTAATGACTGGGGTATTACCAAATACTTCAGAAGCAATAATTATTTGGATCTGTATTCTAAAGTGAGGATTAGCTGATAGTGAACTACTATGTTCAACTGAGCACCAAAAGTAACACCAAATAAACTCTGGGTAATCAAAAAAAAAAAAAGTTTTATTCATTAAACCATACATCGGAGTTTTATTTATTTATTTATTTTTTATTTTTTTCTTCAGGAAACGGTAGACTAAATGGCAACACAGTGGCAAACAATAAACAACAGAAATGGCAAAACAAAAATGAAATAATTAATTTAAAGTTTGAAAAATATGAGTAATGTTAGGCTAAAACATGTAAATATGAGATCACAGTCAGATTAGCCGTCAGATGCTGACTCAGACTAATGGCATTTAGTGCTTCTAACCTCTTCAGCATCCAGAAATCACCTTCTTTTACTAATTTTGACTTTATTTTTGAATCTCAACTGCTAATTCAGTGAGTAAAAGGCGCAGTCTATGTAGTAACAATTAAAACATAAGTAGCATATGAACATATTGTAAATACACAATTTTAGTAAAAATCAATGACTGGGAGACTTGAATGTTTTATTCAAAGTCTGTTACGTAGGCTACATTTGAAAAACAGCCCAGGTAAAATTCACCCCAGTTTTAGTGTTAAGTATCATCAAAATTACAATATTACAATAAACTATCATATATTGCCTGTTGAGGAGGAAAAGGACACAGCTCGAAATTCAGTATGAACACATAGCCTGGTACACAACTTATATTGTGTTTTTATTTTATTTTATTTTATTGTTTTATTTAATTTAATTTAATTTTAATTTTAATGGATGTGCACATTAAAAATACCATTCCACCGGAAGCGAGCGGCAGCGAGAACTAAATGAAGATAAATGTTTTGGCGTGTGATGTGTTTATTGAACCAATCAGATAAGAGTAAATGGAGTCCGCGAGAGTCTCATTTGATTGGCTACAAAAAGGTGGTGGACCCGCCCTCCCCCTCACCCTTGAGAATCTTGCCAAAAGTGTAAGCGCATATAAAAGAAAGACGGAGCTGTACATATCGGATTATTTCGGCAACTTTGTGCCCTATTTGCAACAGTTTGTTTTTTTACACATACAGATGGGTCCTACGCAGTCAATCCGTTTTGCAGTTCTTTAAACTCTTGTTTTCGTGTGCAAATCACTGTTCACAGGCTTGCAGTGCTTTTGACCGTATTTTAGTGAAAACAACGTGCCAAAAGTGTAAGCGCGGAGAAATGGAAGTCAGAAGAATGCAAATCGTATTTATTTTGCGAAAGCATGAAGCTGCAGTTTCACAATACATGAATTACACTTACGAGTAGCAGTAAAATGCTGCAAATCATTTTTACTTACCTTGAAACAGGATTTACACTTTTACAAAGCTTCTCTTGCACATGCAAATGTAATTTACGCTTACAGTCTTATGTACACTTGCAAAATATGTACTCTTCACATGCAAATCTTTATGGCTTTATTTTATCTCCATATTACTCTCCCCGGTACTGCCGCAGGAGCGCGAGGAATATGCTAATTAGCGTATGACGTCTCTAGCACATTTAGCGACTTTTCAAAAGGGGGTTTAGCTACTTTTCATTGAAAGAAGTTGGCAACACTGGTGAAATGTGTCCTTTTTTGATACAAACTTAAACGTAACATCACTAATTATTACATGTGTGACAAAGCACCTGTTTGTCACGCACGCACCTCATCCACTCTCTGTTCCCACTCTTTACCTGTTGCTTATGCCATCGGCGAAGTGAGTGCACGCGCCGAAACGATCGCCCGTTTTCCCATATCACAGATTCCACCGTCTCATATCTGATCAGCTCACACACACACGCCACACACACAGCCGCATCTTGTATTTTGTCCTCATGTCTTCGTTCAAGTGTTTGTTTGTTTGTCAGGAAGTAGTCAGTGTTTCGGTGGGTGAACGCTGCGTCGTCGGCCAAACTGAGCAAACAGAGGGTGCCTGCTTCTAAAGGCACAGAGTGGGTCGTGCCGGCGCAGTGTCGCCAGAAGCCGGCGAAACCATCATGTTTGTAACGGGGACTATGTGTCAATTATGCGTAAATTATTTACGTGTTTATGTGTTTTAATAATGACGAATATGTGTATTTTAAATATTACCAGTGTATTTGAAGTAACTTATTCATATCCGTAAATAAAACTTAACTACACAATATTACATTACTTCCTGTCCTATAATCGCAGTAAGCTTTGTGTTTCATTATTTTTGAATATTTAAGAATATTTGGTCTTTAAAGTAGTCTATTATATCAGGAAATTTAAATGATAAATGCCGTTTTGATGTTTTTTGATGTGCCGTGACAGACCACTGCAAGCGGCAGCGCGGAGAGCAAGTGAATGCGATCATCCCTTTCTCTTGTCTCACGTAATTTCAGTTTTGCAACCGCAGAAAAAATGGCAATAAAACATATATATATATATTATAATAATAAATAATAATAATTGAAAAAATATCTTTATTTTCCTATTTGTTTTTCTTTGGTACTTTCACTCTAAAAACTGTTGGGTTAAATGCAACCCAGCGTTGAAGAAATATGGACATACCCAGCGATTGGGTTGTTTTGACCCAGCGGTTTTTTAGAGTGTATAGTTTTGTGCACACCTGTATATATTCTTCACTGTGGACTGTCTGGATTATTGCTACTGTAAATAATTTACACCCTGCACGAAAGTAGTGATGGTGAAGTGAAGTGTTGTGAACCAGTGAAGCTTTCAACACAACTGAATCGGAAAAAGGGTCATTACCCGAAGCTTTTCAAAACGACTCATAATGTGGCCATCTAGTGATCATAAAAATTAATAACACCTTCCAAAATGCGGTGTTACCATTACAGCCGCTGGTTTCACATCTGGTTCTACAAATTATTCTTTGTTTTATTTTATTGTGTATAAATAATTGTCATTGTTAAAGTCATTCATTTGTGTTGGTGTATAGCACTAAAATAAATAAAATAAATGAAACATAAATTCATAAATTAAATCTATGACCTGTTTATTGTTTATTTAGTCCTTAGACTGTTACTTCATGGGCAAAGTAAATTTTTGAGCTCGATTTTTAAATTATGATTAAAAATAATAAATAAACAACACTAACACATTAAAATGTAATATAATGTAGAGGAAACGGCACTGAGGTTTGCTTCGTTTGAAACAGATACTGAAGCAGTCATGTGGTTTTCAGGTGAACAAAGCTTTGGACGTCATACATCACATGCTTTTCTCTAAATGAATCAAGCTCTGATACAGTGCTTCAATGTGAAATGTGTCGTTTTTTTGCAAGCCTCGGAGCCTCCGTGTTGAACGTAACATCACTACACAAAAGTGCTGTCCGAGTGAGCCGTCATTTGTTTTTTTTTTGTTTTTTTTTTGTATTTTTATGGACTCACGTTCCCTTTTCCCCTCCCGCTGAAGCGAGTCATGGCACTCACTTCATCACAACCTGCATCTGTTCCTCAAGTGGCATTAACTAAAACCCTTTTAATTTTTAGCAGTTTTACTAAGATGCATTTTGTCTACTATTTTAATTTAATGAAATTAAATTATACATATGTATTATTAGATTGATCCCAATACAATATTTGTAATATCGGAGAGTCACAACCTTGTTCCTGAAGGCACCTCAACTTTACACATTTTGGATGAATCTCTCTTATCAAACACACCTGATTCAACTCATCAGGTCATTAGTAGAGCACTCTATGATGTTAGCTCAGTGTGTCACATAAGAACCTCAAAATATACAGAAACATGGTAGAGAAACAAAGGGCTACTGTATAAAGTCAATAAAACAAAGACACTGTAAAATACTCACTCAGCCTTTCTAGATGCTTTGATCACTGGCAGCAGCCTCAGAAGACATTCTTCTGATGGATCATATTTACTCAGTATAAACTCATCCAGCTCTTTTTCTGAGTTCAACAGCACAAACACCAGAGCCGACCACTGAGCAGCAGACAGTTTGACTCCAGAGAGACGACTGTAATGTGTTCTGCTCAGGTATGTTTGGACTTCCTGCTCTAGTGAACGATCATTCAGTTCATTCAGACAGTGGAACAGGTTGATGGATTTCTCTGGAGAGGGAT
>JAHKKF010538697.1:0-31392 GCA_019740295.1 Labeo calbasu | reverse complement strand
TGCAAGCTCTAACCTGTTAACATGGGAGCCGAAATAAAAACGGACACGCCACGCAGCTGAGACGCTTACGCCACGCATCCAGTGTGTCACCGGCCTTAAATGACAAAGCAATGTTTGTATTTTGAATGACATCTCACTGGGCTCCTCGCAACAGCAAACTCAGAAATAGTTGATGGCATTGTGATCGTTTAC
This sequence comes from Labeo calbasu, assembly GCA_019740295.1. Taxonomy (NCBI): domain Eukaryota; kingdom Metazoa; phylum Chordata; class Actinopteri; order Cypriniformes; family Cyprinidae; genus Labeo; species Labeo calbasu. Next base: position 31,200 of record JAHKKF010538697.1, on the reverse strand, counting down.
ATTTACCCATTTTGCAATGCTTTTATCCAAAGTGACTTGCAAATGAGGACAATGGAAGCAATCAAAATCAACAAAAGAGCAATGATATGCAAGTGCTATGACAAGTCTCAGTTTTTTTTTATTATATAATATACAGAATAGTAAAAGAATAGAGCAAGCTAGTGTTAGGGTTTTTTGTTAATTGTATAATAAAAAGAAAACAGACAGAAAAGGTAGAAGATAAAAAAAAAAAAATAATAGAAATACAATAGAGAGTGCTAGAGCAAAAAAATAAAAATGGAAGAGATGTGTTTTAGACAATTCTTGAAGATGGTTAAGGACTTTCCACCAGAAGGGAACATTTAAAGTAAAAGTCTGTGAAAGTAATTTTTTGGGATGGCACAATAACGCTCCGTTCACTTGCAGAAAGCAAGCTTATAGAGGGCACATAAGTCTGAAGTAATGAATTTAGGTAAAGGGGTGGTTTTGTAGGCAAACATTAATGCCTTTAATTTTATGCGAGCAGCTATTTGTAGCAGTGTTCGAATTGAGAGGTCCTGGACCTCCCATAAGCATTAATGGACCACCCATAACACCCCAAAAAATATACTTGGGGTGGTCCCCTGGTTTTTCAGTAAAACTGTAATACTTCAAACATAAAACTTGTGAAAATGAACGTTAAATAAAAAGATTTGATTGCTATATTAAATTTAGACATGCTCACGTTACATCTTATTTTATTTTTGCGTGTTATTACAGCGTTGCGCATTATAACCAATTACACACGACTCTGTTGAGTTTAGAATGCAGTGGCCAATCAAAGTCTTGTTCAGACTGAATCTCACGAATTCCCTCATCATAAGCAACAAAGTGCAGATGTACAAACTATGTAAGTAAGAGATTCATTTCTTGTCGTTGTGGCGTCACACCCACAGAGGCCGCTCCCACAATAGTTGATTGACATGAGCGTCTTACCTCAGACCAGCTGTAACAGTCCAGTAACTTTCCATGTTGTGATGCCAGAGCAGGGATGTAAGTTAGACAAGAATATCTCCGATTGAGCGATTGAGGTGTTGTGTTGCTGGATGTAATAATGAACATAGTGGTCGTCATTTACTCCCGACATCTGAGCCGCTGAAGATGCAGTGGATTATGTTTGTTTGTGAATGGAATGTGCCTCCCAATCTACATATATCCGTCTATTTTAATGATTCCCACCATCCCACCCTTCTTTCCCCAAACCCACAGACAACATCGCGTCCATGCCATTGCTGAGCAGCAACAACACGGAAACAAGTCGAGAAAATGTTATTCAGTCGATGGATGTCAGGAAACTACATCATTCTACAGGCTTCCGAACAACATTGGCAACCAGTGGCACGTCAGCTTTCATACAGCGATTCCGGAAAATACACAGATAATGTGTCCCATGATTTGTTCTGGAATTGTTTAATTTGGTTCATTCACACAGTGATTTTCCAGAATCTGTGCATGCTTTACACACAACCCATAAAGATCCCGTAAAGACATGACGTGTAACGCGATGCGTACGTTGAACTGAACTGAAACTAAAGTAGCGAATGACCTGCGCTTCAGTGCGGTGAGAAATTCCCTGATCGCTGCTTCATTCCAGTTTGCACATATTTTTTCGTCGTGAAGAGTCGCTACAACACATCCGTTTGTTCACACAGCATTCGTTCCGGGACTGACCCCAGCAACGTTACTAGGTTCCCGATCCGGGATCGTTCCCGGAATCAATCCCGGGATGTCTTTGCATTCACACAGAAGGCACTCTGGCAACTTTCCGGCAATTTTCCAGAATCAATGTGCAGTATGAAAGGTGCTTTACTAAAGCAATAGTTACGTAGCTTACTGCATTCAGTGTTTGAAAAAAATATATAATTAATAATTACCATTCTGAAACACCCTGTTGAGTATCACCAAGCCACAGCAGGCTACCACATACATGACCCTAGTTACCTGTGGTTGGTCTGGCCGTGCGTCACTCAAAAATCAACAGACCAATCAGAAGAGAGGTTCATGTATATTAATTAGACGGGCCAAAATCAACCTGTTCTTGACAGAGCTCCTAAGAGAGGAGCTGTAAAAATATATTGAGGTTTTTGGCACTTATACCACAAATATATATTCTTAAGGACATCAACAGCTAAAATAAACCTCCAGAAAGGTGTACAATATGTGACCTTAAAATATGAGAGAATTCTGAATTACATGGGACGATTCCATATTATATGGAACAGTTGTCAACCCTATTTGCAATAATTTAATGCCCCAAAAAAGCATGTCTTAACTTTTTTGGGGCATTAAAATTTGCTGTAAGAGGAGGAATGCAGAGAACAGAGAGACATTATCAGAATATCCAAACACCATTATTTGTCATTTGCATTGCTCTTGGTAGATTGCGTTCATTATTATGAAAATTAGCGGCTGTGTTCGTGATTAGAGCATTGTCAGTAGATCATGAGAAGTCTTCACTCCCATCAATGCTTACTGTCTTTAACTTGCTGTCTTTGCCCTATTTATTAAATCTGGCCCTTCTCCTGCCACAACTGAAATAATCCATACATTGCAGAGATCCACTTCAACACTGCAATGCTGTTTTCTCACCACTTTTATTTTGTTATTGAAAGGAAAATCCCCAGAACATATTTACATAGTCATTGTAGATATGTAAATATTCTCTGGGTGTTCGCTGTATCTGCTGCTCAAGTATTTTAGCCAACAACAAAAACGAATTGTGCTGTAAGTGGATCGGTCACTTAGGTAAACCTCAAGGTTTGCTTTGGTTTTGCAAGTCTTTCCATAGTGAAGTCTTCTCTCCATGATTCCTCAGGTGTTTCCTGTCTTTGAATTGTCACTGATAACATTCAGCAATTCTTTCATGTGAATCTGCATGTGGTATTTAAGGGCTGCTTCTTTTTTAAAGCTCATTCCACACTGACCACAAACAAATGACTTCTCTCCAATGTGGGTTATCATGTGCCTGTTAAGGTTTCTTTCTTGGCGGAAACTATTTCCACATTGTTGGCAGGTAAAGGGCTTTTCTCCAGTGTGAGTTCTTATGTGGTCTTCAAAGTGTTCTTTTCGAATAAAACCCTTTCCACACTGAGGACATTTGTAGGGTTTCTCATCAATGTGATTTCTGATGTGGTCTTCATATTTTCCTTTTTGGCTGAAACTCTTTCCACACTGAGGGCATGTGTAGGTGTGTACTCTTATGTGGGAATCAAGGGTTTCTTTTCTGTTAAAACTTTTTCCACATTGATTGCAGGTAAAAGGCTTTTCTCCAGTGTGAATTCTCATGTGCCTGAAAAAGCTTGCTTTATGAGTCAAACTCTTTCCACACTCTTGGCAGGTGAAACAACTTACACTGCCTGTCTTTGGAGCCCGTTCCTGTATGGAAGCTGTTTCAGTCTGTGAACAGCTAAAAGATTTTTCTTCAGTTTTATGATCATGATGATTCATGTATTGATCTTCCTCTTTGATTTCATTCATTACTCCATTCTCTTCTTTCAGAGCCATCATGTCTAAGGCAAAAAAACAGATAAAAGTTAACCCCTGCTTAATGACACAAAGCAACAGACATCAAAACCAATTCTCCTACTGATAGTTCAACAGATGTGGCTGCTTTTACTAATATGAAAACACTACCTGTAGGAAGTGATTAGTGTGTTAAAGTGTATTACAAGTATTATAGAGAGACTGCTAGACTGAGCATGTGCTGTTACCTGCATCTGTTAGAGAACAGAATGTAAATTAATCTTCCATGTTTGCAACATCTTTTTAGTAGTCTACTTTTGGCACTTAACCCTTGTGCAAACTTTTAGACCTTTTTGTCATTTTCAGGTTTTTTTTTTTTTCTTTTGATAATTTTGCGTGTGTTTTAGCCAGCTGCATACATTTTGGCACAGGTGTGTATTTTTAGACTTTCATTCTTTGCTTCAAAATTTATTTTTTTACATTTTTTTTACCAGATGGTGCCTTCTTTTTTTTTTTTTTTTTGTTTACATTTGGCCAATAAAGCAAATGCTCACTTTATTTCTGTTTTCTGCTTCTGCATATTATAGAGCCAAGTGGATAAATAATGCAGCTATAATTGTGTGGGTGTGTTGGTATGGATGTCAGAGTGTGGTTTCTATGTGTGTCATAAAAAATTAATATTTGAGAGAGAAAAACTCTACTGCAAATCACAAATCCAACCACTATGTTCACCAGTGGAGTTTTGCTGGCATCTAATGAGGAAAATTTGGTACTGCGCCCAAACAAAATCTTGCTCTGATGGTTTTAGAGCACAGTTACTCCTAGTTGCCCCCTGTTGTTCCAAATAATAACACGACAACGAGCGTGAAAAATATAAATGCCTCATCTGTTTAGGGAGGTGTGCATGCAATAAGTGTAGGCTTGCAATGCGGAGCCTGGCTAAAGTACAAACAAGGCAGTCGCACACTGGACACTGCTCACACTCTAATCTACTCTCCTGTCTGTTTTTTTTGTCAGACAAAAATCGCATACTTGGTGTGTTATGATTGGTCAGATTGCCTGATAATCAAACTCCGACGAAGGGTCAATTTAGCAGCCAAGATTGGGCAAGTTCAGAAATAACAGACTAAAGAAATGCCTGCATTTCATGCCATGTGCTGCACTTTTCACACGTCTCTTTAAATATATATTTTTTTAATGATATAAGGTCTTTGCGTCATTTGGAGCGACCGCTTATCATGTGGTGCGACCAATAAGAGGAATAACTGTATTCAATTAAAAATTAAATATCCTATTCCTATTCCTGTGTTTAAAATATGAATCACTGCTACAGTATGCTTAAATGAATGCTATTTTTAAAACAACTTAATCAGTTTTATGCAATTTACAGAAAAATAAGTCTGCTAACTACATTTAAGAAGGCAACTCTGAAATGATAAAACAAAAATATAAGATCATTATTTACAAAAACTCAAAATAAATGCTAATACTTTGTTTCTAAACACTTTAATCACTGAGAATATCTATTAAAATTAATTTTAATATAAATCATAGTCGCAACACATGACATTTTTTTAAGGTCTATGGTCAATTAATCGAGATGAAAAAACACTAAAATTACTTAATTTTAATATGAAGTTATGTGTACACAACCTTTGTAATGTTTGAACAATTAGGCTACAATGTATTTATATATTATTTTTGCCTTTTAAAATTGGCCTGTCGAAAATCCTTATACGTCACTGACCCTTATAACTGTTGTTTGCAATGTACTTACAGAGTTATCATAATGTGACCTACCTGACTTATATATTTTTTTCCATGGTCTATCTGAATACTGGATTCTGATTGGCTGGCAGGCATGCAGTAAAACAGTGTAATGCACAGGTATTTCATATTAATGCGCTGCTTTAATTGATGCACACTAACCAACACACACACACTGAGAGAGAGAGGTCAGAGATCACAGTGTGCTGTGCACACAAATGGAGTTGTTGTAAATGCTTTCCCATGATTTTTTATTAATAAAATAGCCTAGATACTAGATCGCTACATGATGTTCTATCTCTCTCGCTATCGATCATAAATTAATTGAAATAAATGCTATAATTCATTTAAATAAATGTGTAGCATTAAATTTGTCTGGTAATGTGATCTCTTACAACACTCCAATGACATTATTCAAAAATATTTATCATTTCAGTAGAACTGGACATTTTAGTAAGGATGAATGAGTGAGTTCAGCTTTGAGAATGAAAACCAACCTGTTTGTTCCTTAGTATCTTCTTGTTTGACTCTGAATGCTTCTTCAATTTTCATGTCTTCACTCTCCTCTTTAATAAATGCCATCTTTGTTTTTTCATCAGTATCTTCATGTTTGAGTCTGAAAGCTTCTTCAATCTTCAAATCTTCACTCTCCTCTTTAATAAACGCCATCTTTATAACAGTGTCACATGAATCTCAGTCCATTCAGCAGGAGTTTCTGTGTGTTTGAGATAAGAATAATTAAATTAATTCTTATTTAATAGTTAAATCTTATTTAATATCCCTAAATCACCTATTTAAAATAATAACAATAATAATAAAAAAAACCTATTCAATTTAGGAAAATGGGGGAAAAGTGTACAAACTCACTTTTTTGGTTTAAAAGTATTTAACAGTTAATAATTTGTTAGTTTATTATTTAATATTTAAATATTACACTTTCTTGAAAACATTTGCAGCTGATTCGTTACAGTTGATCATTACATGTATGTGTTTGTTTGTTCTCGCTGGATTTACAGTGTTTTGAGCAGCAGGAGTCGTCAGCGTGCGCTGATTCGAATCACTGAATCATTTTGTGAAGCATTTGATTCAATTGACTCGGAGTTTCGAAAAGCTCTGATTCTACCTGCCAGTGACTGAATTCGTGTTTACAATAAACTGAAGAGTGAAATGAGACGCATATTTTCTGTTACTCATGTGCGGGAGCGCTTTGCACACAAAAACAATGCCCAATAACGTAACTAGTTAAAGCATTACAGTGTTACAGTCAGCACAATTACGTAATTTACAACGCTTTTAAATACTATAAAAACGATTGAACTGTCTGCATTAATGAAACGATTTAAATGGTTAAAAACACCAACCTTTCTACAGCCGAATCTCAACTGATGCAGGAGCGCGCGCGCCGTCTTATGACTTAATCTACAAAATAAAAGTCTTATTCGGTGCGGCTTTGCCTAAAAGTCAGAAGACTGCACAGAAACTGCAGAGAAAATTGCAAAACGCTGTTCATGTTTTATGCTTTATTCCTTTAACTTTCATTTGTACTTTAAGGGCAGACGTAAAAATAGAGGGGAAAAAGAAATTAAATTAATGAAATTCCTGAATGTTTCAGAATACAAAGTTTTCACTTTGGCAGATCATTGTTTAAGTGAAAGCTCCTACTTAAAAATTGAAAAAAAAAAAAAAAAAAAAGTTACTGTAAAAAAAGGTTTTGTACGTTTTTATCTACATCAATAAATATGCATATTTTCTCACAACATGAGAAGACAGTAAACAGCACAGGACAAAGAAGAAAAGGTACCAAAATGCCTCAACCACCACCACAGCTAAATAAACAAATTACTCAGTTTATTTTGGTCATCTTTATTTTCTACAAATACAAAAGCAACAGTTATTCTTTTTCCTGTTGGATTTTAAAATTATTCCAATTCCAGAGTACAAGTCAGCTGTTAATTTCATTACTCTAATTAAGAAATGTAACAGGTTGCATTAGAAAATATTTAATTATGTGAAAAAAGCTGTAGACTGAGAAAAAAGCATTGAAATAGACACTGCATGATATTTAATATGTCAAATGTTTGTAAATTCATGTAGTCTACACCCATTTACCTTTTATGCTTAAAGCTTTACATTGATTAAATGTTTTTAAACTTCATTTTTTTAAGCTGCTGCCACAGTCTTTTTCCATTTTTGCTGTGGGATATCATGAAAATGAATCTTGGTTCAGTAATTCACAGTTTTCACCTCTGATATTACAAGAGTAATTAAGAATTAAAGTTACGCATTGACTTTTGCCCTGATGAATTATAATTTCAGAGCTCTGTTGATCTAACTCAGTTCAGCTATTCTGAAGCCAAAACTCAGAGTTTCCCATCTCAGGGTAAGTTTAAACTCAGAGCTGGTTGAACCTGCTTATTGAACCGGGCCCCTGTAATCGGACTTCTCCCAGCTGCAGCTCCTGCACCAGCCTGTGGTATTCGCCGTGCCGACTCCGAGCCTGAATGGTTTTGTGGACCCAGACAGACCAACATTTGCGTTTTCGCTATAGGTAAATGCACGCAATGGAAAAAAGTAGGCTCAGTTTCTCATTCATTTTTGTTTGCATGTATGGATTCAATTTATATTTAGATTATATTCAGTCTTTTGCCTCCAAAATGGTTGTATTTAGTGGCAAGAAACGTGATTCGCTGTCAACAGTGATGTTACTAGGTAACCAGTAGTGAGAATGCCCACTTGCAATCTCATCGCCAGCCCTTGGCGAGAAAAGTCACTGCTAGTGTGAACACAGCTTAGAGTCGCAGTTTAGTCAAGAATTTAATCCCTTTAATCTCATATTAAATGACTGATAAAACTATGTTTTTACTAGCGGACAGTGGACACTGTAACATGCATTAAAGTTACTTGATGATGTTGTGTCCTCAATATGTCTTGAAGACTTGAATGCAGGGTTTTTTGCTGTTATTTTGGGTTTTGTGCTGCTAATCCAATTGGTATATTTTGCATGCAATCTCTATCCACACATTTCCTACGCCCTATGAGGCCTTGCGTCAAAAGTGGGAGCATCTTCCAGTTTAAAGTAATCAAGTGGGACATGACACATTCATTCAACAGTTGACAGTAGTGATAGGCAAATGAACCGTTGTGAAGCACTGAAACTTTCCTCTGACTCTTTCAGGAAAAGAGTCAAAGCTTTGAGTGTGTCAAAATTGCATGATCGGGTGGTAAAAAAATAAAAAAAAAAAAATAAAAAAAAGCAGTGAAAAGCCTGTGAAAAAAAAAAAAACTCAGTTAGACCTACCATAACCCTAACCCTTATACTTTATTTTCAACTTTTGAATTATTCCCTTCATTTTTATTGAAAATAAATGTGTTTCCTATATGATATGTGACCCTGGACCACAAAACCAGTCTCAAATCACTGGGGTATATTTGTAGCAATAGCCAAAATACATTGTATGGGTCAAAATTATTGATTTTTCTTTTATGCCAAAAAAATTTAAGTAAGAAATCAAGTAAAGACCATGTTCCATGAAGATATTTAGTAAATGCATTGCTAAGAACTTCATTTGGACAACTTTAAAGGTGATTTTCTCAATATTTTAATTTTTTTACACCCTTAGATTCCATATATTCAAATAGTTGTACCTCAGCCAAATGTTGTCCTGTCCTAATAAACTATACATCAAAGGAAAGCTTATTTATTCCGCTTTCAGATGATGTAAAAATCTAAATTTTGAAAAATTGACTCTTATGAGTGGTTTTGTGGTCCTGGGTCACATGTGAGAATTTTTAATTTTCCAGCAGGCAGATTCGAACCTGGGTCAATTAGTATCGTAAAGAGTAGAATACTCTCTTTATTCTCTGCACCACTAGAGCTGACACTTAATAGACATCTTGTAGTGTTGACTAGCCCAATCACACAGTGGTGGGCGGAGTTGGAGTAAATAGCCTCTGCCAACAAGGCAGGCCATTTGCACTTAGTGTAAATAGACACTGCCTTATTTAATGCCCCCAAAATTCATGTATTTTGTGTTTGCAATAGTTGCTGTAGGAGGAGGAACACAGAGAACAAAAAGACATTATCAGAATATCCAAGCAAAAAAGTGCTGTAAGTGGATCAGTCACTTAGGTAAACCTCAAGCACATGTCAGGCTTCTCTCCATGATTCCTCAGGTGTTTCCTGTCTGTGAAACGTCTTCCACACTGATAACACACAGCAGTTCTCTCGTATGAATCTGCATGTGGTGTTTATGGGCTGCTTCATTTTTGAAACTCATTCCACAGTGATCGCATACAAATGACTTCTCTCCAGTGTGAGTTTTCATGTGCCTGTTCAGGCTTCCTTTTTGGCGGAAACTATTTCCACATTGTTGGCAGGTAAAAGGTTTCTCTCCAGTGTGAGTTCTTATGTGGTCTTTAAAGTGTCCTTTTTGAATGAAACTCTTTCCACACTGTGGGCATTGATAGGGTTTCTTTTTAATGTGATTTCTGATGTGGTCTTCATATTTTCTTTTTAGAATAAAACAATTTCCACACTGGGGGCATGTGTAGGGTTTCTCTGCACTGTGATATCTTATGTGGTATTCATATTTTTCTTTTTGGCTGAAACTCTTTCCACACTGAGGGCATGTGTAGGGTCTCTCTCCATTGTGTACTCTTATGTGGCAACGAAGGTGTCCTTTTCGGCCGAAACTTTTTCCACACTGCTGGCAGGTGTAAGGCCTTTCTCCAGTGTGAACTATCATGTGGTAATCAAGGTTTACTTTTCGTTTGAATCTTTTTCCACACTGTTGGCAGGTGAAAGGGCTTTCTCCTGTATGAATTCTCATGTGGACTTTAAGGTTTCCATGTTGATGAAATCCCTTTCCACACTGTTGGCAGGTGTAAGGTTTCTCTCCTGTATGAATTCTCATGTGTCTGTTAAAGCTTCCTTTATGAGTGAAACTCTTTTCACACTCTTGGCAGGTGAAATAACTTACATTTCCTGTCTTTGGAGCCTTTTCCTGTATGGAAGTTGTTTCAATCTCTGAACAACTATGAGATTTTTCTTCAGTTTTAACATCATGATTTATGTATTGATCTTCCTCTTTGATTTTATTCAGTACTTCATTCTCTTCTTTCAGTGCCATCAGGTCTAAGGTAAAAAAAAAAAAAAAAGACAAATGAAAATTAACCCCTGCTTAATGGCAAAGCAACAGACATCAAAACATTTAGACATAAAAACAGGGTTTGAAATAAACACCAGGTAAAAATCAGCTGTGTTGAGTAACGCTGTCAAATCACTATCCAATTTGGAGGGTTACTTTTTGTAAACTATGTTCACTCATTTATTTCTTGGTTATATTCATTTAAGAGAAATCTGTGTAGATTTAGCAAATACTGAATCTGTTCATTGTTCCTTGGTTCCTATCAGTAAGTGGCAAGTACTGGAGCAAGTTAATCAAGACCAGAAGAAACTGGTCTGGAAATTGGAGCAAAAGACTGTACATAGAATCTAGAAAATGGATTACAATTTGCAACTAGACGGATATACCGTTACTTCCTCTACAGACAAAAAAATCTGCGTGTTATATTAGACAGCAACTTGTCTTTTGAAAATTATATTTCTCATGTTACAAAAACAGCATTCTTCCATCTTAGAAACATTGCCAAGCTACAAAATATGTTATGTGTTTCTGATGCAGAAAAGCTAGTATATGCATTCATGACCTCTAGACTGGACTATTGTAATACTAGGTGGTTGTCCTTCATCTTCAATGAACTCCAATTAAGTCCTTACCAGGTCAAGAGAATATGATCATATTGCGCCAATTTTACAGTCTCTGCACTGGCTATTAGGTTCCACATCAGTTACAAAATATTACTTCTTACCTATAAGGCCCTTAACGGTTTAGTTCCTGCGTACCTAACTAGTCTTCTACCACGCTGCAGTCCATCACGCTCCCTAAGGTCGCAAAACTCTGGACTGTTGGTAGTTCCTAGGATAGCAAAGTCTGCTAAAGGAGGTAGAGCTTTTTCACATTTGGCTCCCAAACTCTGGAATAGCCTTCCTGATAACGTTTGGAGTTCAATGTTTGGAATTAAATGCTATTGCTAAACCTGACGCTTTTCCTCTTCCTCAAATGGAGGACTGTGTAGATCAAGTGGGTGCAGCCAACTTTGTGAGCAAATTGGATCTCTTAAAGGGATATTGGCAAATGCCATCAACTCATCGAGCTCAAGAAATAACTTAATTCATTACTCCATCAGGGTTATATTTGTACTCCGTTATGAGTTTCGGTTTGTGAAATGCACCCACGACCTTCCAGAGATTGATGACCAAAGTGGTATTCGGTCTGGAAGGTTGTGCGGTGTATTTGGATGATGTGATTGTGTTTAGTGACACCTGGGAGCAACATTTGGTACGTCTGTCAAGTTTTTTGGAGTTAAAAATGTCAGCAAGCTTTTGACAATGTTAAACTACTGCTAACTACTGCTCCTGTTCTAGCTGCCCCTTGGATGGATAAGCCATTCAAAATACAGGTAGATGCCACAGGGGTATAGATAGGGGTTAGAGTTAAGGTTAGGTTAGGTTACCCCTAACCTTACATCCAATACAATAGAATGTAAGGGAAACAGGTCAGTTCAGCTGGAAGTTTGTGGTTGTTTGACGTGATGACTTGGGCGTTGGCTGGAGGACGGTGCAGAGTCATGTACGCTAGTTGAAGTTTTAGGCGGCCACAGATGTCTGGGAACAAGGCTTGCGATAAAACTTGACTTGACACTCCGTTGACACTAAACTCTCAATGGAAAGAAATAAAGATACTAAAGAAAAAGACAGAAGTGTGATGATCTCCTCATGTTTTTTTTAAGATGAGCAGCTGGCATGCAAGCCAGGGAGCGCTCAAAGACTAAAATCAACGCAAAAAGCAAAAATTTTATGGTGTCTTAAGTTTTTAAACTGGGCTGTTGAACACATCCCTAATGGTGCCTTGACCAATTAGACATGGTCTTGGTTTGGGATGTTGCTATGTTTCTCCACCCAATACATAAATCAACATGTTATCTTATCAGTCACATGGGTCGAATTTTCCTGCTTTGATAGAGATGTTTTAAGCATGAATTTTCAAACTCAAAGATACCCAACATGAATATAAACCTATACTAATACCTAACTATTCATTAGCTATTCAAAATACGTACATACATGATAGGGAGTTACGCAATGGACTGATATTCATTTATATGTCCTTTTAAGCTTAATTTTGGTGCATTTATATGTAAAAGAGTCTGTGTCATTCTGTGAACATAAGGGTGTTCTGCGAGGAACAAAAAGGTCAAATGGGTATAGAAAGAATCTCAGTCTTTGCCCACCCACCCAAAGTCTCTACTAACGATTTTGATTTGGACCTGATTCACGATCATCCATGTTGTCTTGAGCCTCTTTGTGGAATTAGGCTCCTCAGGTTTCAACAACATTCTGATCAAAATTTGTCTGATTCGCTACAAGAACCCATTATATTCAGTGATACTGTCCACACTGGATGTGGCACGACACGACATATCCCTGACAGTAAACTGATGACATGTTCTATTTTTCTTTTTTTGGCTAGTAAAAGTGATGAATGGCCAGTAACTTAAAAATTTAGTAGCCAAATTGGCTAATGGGTGAAGAAGTTACATTTAAACTTGCTTTGTTACTTATTAAAGCTACAAAAGTCCTTCAGTCAAGAGCAGCGAGATATTTTCTTTGTCTTTTGTTGTTTGATTAATATTAAAGAGTTTGTTCACCCAAAAATGAAAATTAACCCATGTTTTACTCACCCAAGCCATCCTAAGAGTATATGACTTATTTCAGACAAACCCAATCAGAGTTGTATTAAAAAATGTCCTGGCTCTTCCAAAGCTTTATAGTGGCAGTGAATGGATGATTTTTGTCAACAGTCCAAAGGAAGTCAAATAAAGCGCATCCATAATAAAACACGCCTCACACAGCCCCAGGGGGTGATTAAAGGCGTCCTGTAGTGAATCGATGAGGGGTTTTTTTAACAAAAAAAAAGTAAAACTTATAAACTTTCTGCAACTGTCGTACACTATTCTGGGTGGATGATGTACGACGTATGTGTAGCGCGTATGCCGGTGTGAGCATGCTAGTCTGGTGAGAGCCAACGTTTGTTTACAGGAGCAAAAGAAGCAAGGAAAACCAGTCTCCTCTTGGCTTATATCAAAATCCTGCGACATTTTTCTTTACAAACCTTCATTTTGTGCTTCTAATTTGTGACCAGTGTTTTGTTTTGCTGTCTCTCCTTTCATGTTTGTCACTAATCTCCGGCACGTGCACAATGCATACGTCCTAGGTCATCCGCCAGAATGGTGCTCAGCTGTAAATGCGCGTATGACAGTTACCGGAAGTTATAGAAAATGGTTTATAACATTTTAAATATGGATATTTTTGATACAAAACCGCATCTATTCACTACAGGAGGCCTTTATTCACCCCCTGGAGCCATGTGAGGCACGTTTTATAATGGACAGATGCACTTTATTTGACCTTTTTTAGACTGTTGACAGAAAGCACACATTCACTGCCATTATAAAGCTTTGAGGAGCCAGAACAATTTTTAATTTAACTCCGATTGTATTCGTCTGAAAGAGTGGCCTGCCTTTATGTTAGTATTTCCTATCACTGTTTAAGTTCAGAGATAAGAGAAGACCGCACTCTAGCGGTCGGGATATAAACTCAAAATAAAGCAACTGCCATGAATCTTGTATAAATTTTTTTTTTTTTTTTAAATATCAATATCGCGTTTTTGAGAATCGATACAGTATCGCCAAACAAAATATCGTGACACTCACGTGTAACGATACTTTCTTACACCCCTAGTAATAATAGTAGCAATAATAATTGTATCAATATCTTTTTTCTCAATTTAATCATCATAAAAAAAATTCAAAAAGTTCCAAGAGAAATCTGTCCATTAATGTTTTTTAAATAAAATACTTTCCTAATATCATTTAGAAATGGACATTCTGTTCACAAAATCAAAAACCACAAACTTACTCTTTCATTACATATGAATGAGTGAGTCTTGAGTCACCAATTCGACCATGTGGCCACATGTTGCCATGTTTAGTGTTTTTTAATGCCATAGCACATGCGAACACTGCTTACCGCTGATAATTTCAATTAGATTAATATAAAACTTAAAATAATTTTACCGTGTATCAGTACATTTACAGCACATTTTAATACAAATGTGTAACTGATGACTGATCAATTTAATGTGAAGAAGATCCCACACGTGTGCTGCTAGAATGTTAATGTGGTTTTAAAAATGTTATTTTAAACATTTTATTTGACTTGTCTAACAGCCTTTGAGGTTTATAACTGTTTGCAATGTATTTACACTTATCATAAAATGATTTCTCAGCCAATTTTTTGTTTTGTTTTTTCATTGCACTGCAGTTTTATGTTATGAGACACACTTATGACACCCTTAAAAATATTAATAATTTCAGCGAAGCTGGACATTTTAATAAGCATCAAAGAGTGAGTTCAATTTTGAGAATAAAAACCAACCTGTTTGTTCCTCAGTATCTTCTTGTTTGACTCTGAATGCTTCTTCAATTTTCATGTCTTCACTCTCCTCTTTAATAAACGCCATCTTTATATCAATGTCACATGGATCTCAGTTGAGTTTATCTGTGTGATTAAGAAGAGAATAATGAACAGAAAGAAAAATAAATTTAAACTAAATCTGTGTGTATCAATCAACTTCCTAGTTTATCAGTCAAGAGCACTGGTTAGGGAGTCAGAGTTAATGTAGTTAATCTTGGATAACAGCCTAATTATTATTACAAAAGCAATTCAATTTAGTAGAATTTGGAGATTTGCCAATTATATTTAAATATTACACTTTTTTGAAAGCACTTGCAGCTGATTTGTTACTGTTGATCATTACATGTATGTGTTTGTTTGTTCTCGTTGCACTTACATTGTTTTGAGCAGCAGGAGTCGTCAGCGTGCGCTGATTCGAATCACTGAATCATTTTGCGAAGCCTTTGATTCAATTGACTCGGAGTTTCGAAAAGCTCTGTTTCTACCTGCCAGTGACTGAATTCGTGTTTACAATAAACTGATTCACGATTTAGAGTGAAATGAGACGCATCTTTTCTGTTACTCATACAAACATCGTCCATTAACGTAACTAGATAAAGCATTACAGTGTTTCAGTCAGCATACTTACGTCGTTTAGATCGCTTTTCAAAACTATAAAAACGCCTTAACTGTCTGTATTAATAAAACGCTTTAAATGCTCAAAACACGAACCTTTTTACAGCCGAATCTCAACAGACGCAGGAGCGCGGCGCGGTCTTATGACGTCACACACCAGAATAAAAGTCCTGTTCGATGCAGCTTTGTTTAAAATCACAAGTGCACAGAAATTGCAGAACACTGTTCATGTTTTATGCTTTTTTTTCTTTAAAGCGCACTTTGAGAGCAGACGTTAAATTAAGAGGGGGAAAACAATTAAATAATTGAAATTCCTAAATCTTTCAAAATACAAAGTTTGGTCACCTTTGACAGACAATTTGGTAGATTATTGTTCAAGTGAAAGCACCTACTTAAACGAAAAAAACAAGTTACATAAAGTTTTTGTATGTTTTTATCTACATCAATAAATATGCATATTTTCTCACAACATGAGAAGACAGTAAACAGCACAGGACAAAGAAGAAAAGATACAGAGGTGCCACAACCACCACCATAACTGTTACATAAACACAAACTATTCAGTTTATTTTGGTCATCTTTATTTCCTACAAATACAAAAGCAACAGTTATTCTTTTCCCTTTTAAAATTCTTCAAATACTTAACCAAATCCTCTTCATCTGTCAGTTTTGTTGGTGCAGGTTCCCCTCCGTTGTGTGACAATCTGCCTTATTGCTGTCAACTGAGTACAAGTCAGCTGTTAATTTCATTATTCTAAATAAGAAATGTAACAGGTTGGATTAAAGAAAATTTAATTATGTAAAAAAGCGTGTCAGACTATGGGGAAAAAGCTGCTGTGCATTGAAATAGACACAATGATATTTAATATGTGAAATGTTTCTACGTCCATGAAGCTTTTATGCTTAAAACTTTACATTGATTGAATTGTTTTTACACTTAATTATTTTTCCTTTTTGTTTTTCCCCCTTTTTTTTTGCTGAGGAAAACCATTAAAATAAATATTAGTTCAATAATTTACTTTTTTTTTTTTGCCTCTCATATTATAACAGTGATTAAGAATTAAAGTTACGTGTTGACTCTGAAGTATGCAGACATCTTTTTGTCATGGTGAATCATTATTTCGGAGAAACAGAAAGACATTAGAATATCCAAGAAACATTACTGCTATTGGTAGACTCTATTCATCATTATGGAAATGAGCTGTTGTGTTCTTTAATTCAAGTATCATCAGTAGATCACCAAAGAATTATTCTTCACCTTAGAATAATTATTTTATTTTGTCCTATTTATTAAATCTGGCTCTTCTCCTGCCACAACTGAAATAATCCATACACTACAGAGATCCGCTCCAACACTACAGTGCCGCTTTCTCACTACTTTTATTTTGTTTTTAAAAGGAAAATCCCCAGTACACATTTACATATTTACCTAAATGTCACTCTGGGTGTTCTCTGTATCCACTGCTCAAATATTTTATCAAGCAATAAAAAAAGAATTGTGCTCTAAGTGGATCAGTCACAGATAAACCTCAAGTCTTTCCATTGTGATGGCACATTTAAGGCTTCTCTCCATGATTCCTCATTAGGTGTTTCCTGTCTTTGAAACATCACTGATAACATTCAGCTGTTCTCTTGTATGAATCTGCTTGTGGTATTTAAGGGCTGCTTCTTTTTTAAAGCTCATTTCACAGTGATCGCATACAAATGATTTCTCTCCAGTGTGAGTTTTCATGTGCCTGTTCAGGCTTCCTTTTTGGCGGAAACTATTTCCACATTGTTGGCAGGTAAAAGGTTTTTCTCCAGTGTGAGTTCTTATGTGGTCTTTAAAGTTTCCTTTTTGAATGAAACTCTTTTCACACTGTGGGCATTGATAGGCTTTCTCTTTACTGTGATTTCTGATGTGGTCTTCATATTTTCTTTTTAGATCAAAACTCTTTCCACACTGAGGGCATGTGTAGGGTTTCTCTCCATTGTGTACTTTTATGTGGCAACGAAGGTTTCCTTTTCGGCCGAAACTTTTTCCACACTGCTGGCAGGTGTAAGGCCTTTCTCCAGTGTGAACTATCATGTGGTAATCAAGGTTTTTTTTTCGTTTGAAGCTTTTTCCACACTGTTGGCAGGGGAAAGGGCTTTCTCCTGTATGAATTCTCATGTGGACTTTAAGGTTTCCATGTTGATGAAATCCCAGTCCGCACTGTTGGCAGGTATAAGGTTTCTCTTCTGTATGAATTCTCATGTGTCTGTTAAAGCTTCCTTTATAAGTGAAACTCTTTCCACACTCTTGGCAGGTGAAACAACTTACATTTCCTGTCTTTGGAGCCATTTCCTGTATTGAAGTTGTTTCAGTCTCTGAAGAACTATAAGATTTTTCTTCGGTTTTGAAATCATGATTCACGTATTGATCTTCCTCTTTGATTTCATTCAGTACTTCATTCTCTTCTTTCAGTACTGTCAGGTCTAAGGCAAAAAAGACAAATAAAAGTTAACCCCTGCTTAATGGCAAAGTAACAGACATCAAAACATTTAAACATTAAAAAAAAGGTTTGAAATAAACATCAGGTAAAAATCAGCTGTGGTGGGTGACGCTGTCAAATCACTAGCCAATTTGGAGGGTTACTTTTCATAAATTATGTATAGCAAATACTGAATCTGTTCCTTGTTCCTTGGTTCCTATCAGTAAGTTGCAAGTCTTGAAGTCTAAAGTACAATATATGCTTGCAAATAGGATAGCTGTTCCTTTGTGTTCCAGTTGGGCTTCTCCATGTTTATTAGTAAAGAAACCAGATTATACTTACCACAAGTTAAGCAAGACCAGAAGAAACTGATATGAAAATTGGACCAAAAGACAGTTCACAGAATCTCTTGGATTACAATTTGCAACTAGACAAATGTACAGTTACTTCCTCTACAGTCAAAAAAATCTGGGTGTTATATTAGAACAGCAACTTGTCTTTTGAAAATCATATTTCTCATGTTACAAAAACAGCATTCTTCTGAAACAGCAAGCTAGTTCGCACTAGAGCTGAAGATCTTTGCCCGAACCCGACAGGACCCGATGGACCTGACGGGATTGGTCGGGTTCGGGCTCAATTTATATCATTTTACACGGGCTCGGCTCGGGCCGGGCACGGGCTTGCGCTCCGGCTTTCGCGGTAAATGAGCGGTCATGTGATGCGTTTCGATTAGCGTCGAAAATGCCGTTAGAAAAATGCAAAAATGGATGTTGAGGAGGTGAAACGGAGGCTTGCCTCTGGCGATTACGTTTTGGCATAATTTACAAAACTTGCAAAATTTGCCAGATCAGTACTACGCATCCCAGCCAGAAGCAGCAGCAGTGAAAGAGTGTTCAGCGCTGCTGGACGCACCATCAGTGAGCGCAGGACCGCGCTAAAGCTACCGTGGATTCAATAAATTTCCTCCACAAAATCATGTAGCCTAATTTTGGTGAGTAAATGTTTTGCAAATTTTAACTAAATATTAATTGAGTCTTAAATGCATAATGTAGACAGAGTATATAGGCTAATGTTGGCATTATTCTTTTATTAAATTTCACCTGCTATCACCGTCGCGTTGAGGCCGGATTGTGGAGAGAAGTAGCGAAGCAAATCCCGTGGAGCCTTTATCTTAATTTCGTTATTGCCGAATACCCATCTTAATTTAGAATTTATTTTAATTTAATTTATTAAGAAAGACTCATTTCTATTGGCGTGTTGGCCTAGTGTATGCCTAGGCCTATTTAGAGTGCTGAGATGTTACGATATTACAAAGGAAATTTATTTGTTCCAACTTCCAAGTGGCCTATAGCCTAAGTTAGTCATGAATAAATTGTGTTAAAACATGTATAAATGACTCATTCTTGACAAAAGGCAAAAGAGCTGTGTGCTTGGGAACATTTGAATAATGACGGGCTGTAAACAGGTTCGGGCTTTTATAAAGCTGTCAATCAAAATGTACTTGTTGGGCTCGGGCACTGTCGGGCCTAACGTTTAAGGCCTGATTACAGCTCTAGTTCGCGCATTCATGACCTCTAGACTGGACTATTGTAATGCACTACTAGGTGGTTGTCCTGCATCTTCAATTAAAACTCCAATTAAGTCCCAACCAGGTCCAGAAAATATGTTCATATTGCCCCAATTTTGAAGTCTCTGCACTGGCTATTAGGTTCCACATCAGTTACAAAATATGATTCCTTAACTATAAGGCCCTTAACGGTTTAGCTCCTGCGTACCTAACTAGTCTTTTACCACGCTACAATCCATCACGCTCCCTAAGGTCGCAAAACTCTGGATTGTTGGTAGTTTCTAGGATAGCAAAGTCCGCTAAAGGAGGTAGAGCTTTTTCACATTTGGCTCCCAAACTCTGGAACAGCCTTCCTGATAATGTTTGGAGTTCAGACACACTCTCTCTGTTTAAATCTAGATTAAAGACTCATCATTTTAGCCAAGCATTCAAATAATGCATCTCATAAACTTGTACTGCCGTTATATCTGATCAAATGCACATTATTAATCTTTAACTTGAGTTGAACAAATTTTTTTCTTGGTTTGAACAGCAGCTATGCTAATTATGTCCCCTTTTGTTCCTCTGTTTCTGTCATTAGATTGACATCCAGAAGACCTAAGAAGAGATGATGCCAACCCCTCAGAGGACCTCAGATGGGGCCAACCCTGAAACAACATACAGCACTACAAATTTTTGCTGTAAGTTTGATTCCAACATATAATTCATTACTTTTAACTGTTCATTACTCCATCAGGGTTATATTTGTACTCCGTTATGCGTTTCGGTTTGTGAAATGCACCCGCAACCTTCCAGAAATTGATGAATAAAGTGGTATTCGGTCTGGAAGGTTGTGCGGTGTATTTGGAAGACGTGATTAGTAAAGTACCTACATTTACTGATTCTCACTCATTTATTGAAGATTTGAATAAATTCTACGCCAGATTTGACAACCTGAACTTCACCAGTGAGTGTGATGGACTGCTCAGGAGTCTTCCCACACCAGAGCTCAGGAGGTGTAAAACTGGTAAGGGTCCTGGACCGGATGGGATTACTGGAAGGCTGCTTAAGAACTGTGCCCTGGAGCTTTCACCTGTTCTCTTTTCACTCCTCAAAGAGTCACTGCTGACAGCAACTGTCCCCATGCTCTGGAAAACAGCTACTATCATCCCTGTTCCCAAGAGGCCCCGTCCTTCTGAACTAAATCACTACAGGCCAGTAGCACTCACTTCAATAATAGCAAAATGCCTTGAGAAACTTGTATTGAACATCATTCTTCCAGTCATCAGCCCACGGCTGGATCCTTACCAGTTTGCCTACAAGGCTAAGCGAGGAACAGAGGATGCTGTTGCATGCCTCCTCCATACTCTCCTCCAGCATCTGGACACCCCTGGCAACTATGCCAGGATTCATTTCATAGACTTTGGTTCCGCCTTCAGTACTATTCAGCGCCATATAACGATTACTGAACTTCACCATCTCCATGTACCACCTTTTCTTATCCACTGGATTCACAATTTCTTAAGTGATAGACCACGGGCAGTAAGGATGGGTAGCAGTACATCCACAACTATCATTGTTAATACTGGAGCTCCTCAAGGCTGCATCCTTAGTCCTTTTCTTTATATGCCGTATACAAATGATTGTCTCACTCCCTCCCAGATTACAAGATACTACAAATACTCGGATGATACAGCTATACTTGCACTTCTTAGAGGACTTAGTCACAGCATATCAACAGTCCGTTGCTCACTTTATCCAGTGGTGTTCAGACAATCATCTTTGGTCATAATTGGTCTTTCTACTCTTAATTTATCAGCCCTTACTGATACTGTCATCGTTCGTAGGGCAAACACTATAATAAAAACCCTAGCCATCCTCTAAATCCATGTTTTACTCTTCTTCCATCAGGAAATAGGTGTGTATTATTTGTATTTTTGAAATGTGTGCACTACAGCTTGGGTACAGTCTGTGAAAGCAAATTTCCTTGTGTGAGGACAATAAATTACGAATCTGAATCTGTGATTGTGTTTAGTGACACCTGGGAGCAACATTTGGTATGTCTTTGCAGCAATAATCTGTCAAATTAATAAAATTAATAATAACACTATTATAAATAAATGTTGTCAAGTAATTGTACGTTTCACACTTGGTCTTAATTGAACGTTCTCTGGATTGTTAGCCCATATGTGAACACTTCTCTTAAAGCAGACTGAGTCAGTAAACAAGTACATGATCTGAGTATAAATAAATAAGTAGTCATCACTTAATTTTTTCACAAATTTTAATTTAGTTTGTCAAATGCCCCCATATAACTAGTAGGCTTGCCACGATAGACGGTGTTGACGGTGTTACCGGTTTTAAGACGCAACACCGGTGACATCACTTTTCCACCGTGACACCGTCCCCACATTTGTTTTTTTTTTTAAGTATTCGTTTTTTTATAAAATATTTCTTTGAATTAAATGGAAAATATAATTTATTTATTTTATTTGCAATGTGCAATTTATTTATTTATCTTTCTTTTTTATTTTCTTATTCCTTTTTAAAACGTTGTAGGCTACGTAATAAACGTTCTATGGTTGTTATTTGGTTTGGTTTGGTTACAACTTCCACAGTTTTTTCAGCCTGTAGCATTGTTGTGGGGTTTTTTTTCCGTTATGTTAATAAAAGTTCTGTGTTTAATATCAGTGATTTTTTTTTTTTTTTTTTTGTAGTTTCGTTGTCGTCCATTCAAACAATTGACGCCAAATTGCCAATTCCCGCAAAAGTGAAAGTGAAAGTATAATACGCACGCATTTATAACCTATTTAAAAGCAGAAAAAAAGAGGAAAAGAGGAAACCCCCACCCCCACGGTGATACCGGTATTACCGGTGTTGTTACATGTCGATTAACCGGTGGGGAAATTTCCTTATCGTCACAACCCTAATAACTAGGTGATGCATCATGGCTGCTTCAGTATTACATTAGAACAACAGACAATCTCTAAATGTTATATTGTAAAAACATGAAATAATTTAAAACATTTAGAACAGTGACATTGTACAGGCATCTTGTCTAACACATTTATTAATTTACAGCAAAGTAAAATTTCTATGCTGGCCTCACCATTGCCATATGCAAAAAATCAGTGTGATTTAAGTAAAACAATTGAATGTAAACCTGATTTGTGTGTGATGTAGTGTGATAATTGCGCTGCCCAAAAGGCTATCGGCGATATGTTTATGCGAGCGCTGCACAGTGCTGCTAATTTCCGTTAGTTAGATTAATATAAAACTTGAAATAATTTCACTGTGTATCAGTACATTTACAGCAGATTTTAACAAAAACTGATGACTGATCAATTTAATGTGAAGAAGATCCCACATGTGTTGAGTTAAATGTTAAGAAATTTTATTTTACAAATTTTACAAAAATGTTTTTTTGGGGGTTTTCATTTTATTTGACTTGTTTAACAGCCTTTGAAGTTTATAACATTTGTTTGCAATGTATTTACACTGTTATCATAAAATGATTTCTCAACCAGTGTTTTTGCGTTTGTTTTTGCAAAAATTGAAAACAAAAAATGCAAAGAACCCTTTTCCCTCATTGCATTGTGCTTCGTCAGGATGTGAAAGCGTTACTGTAACAGGAAATAATTGTTTTGTTTATGTTAATTTGTGATGTCATAATACACACTCAACTTTTATGAAGGATCTGCACTTGAAAGCAGCATGAATATTTGTCTGGTTATGTGATCTCTTACAACACTCATATGACACTCTTAAAAATATTAATCATTTCAGCTAAGCTGGACATTTTAATAAGCATCAAAGAGTGAGTTTAATTTTGAGAATAAAAACCGACCTGTTTGTTCCTCAGTATCTTCTTGTTTGACTCTGAATGCTTCTTCAATTTTCATGTCTTCACTCTCCTCTTTAATAAACGCCATCTTTATATCAATGTCACATGGATCTCAGTTGAGTTTATCTGTGTGTAAAAGATGAGAATAATGAACAGGAAGAAAATAAATTCAAACTAAATCTCCGTGTCTTAATTAGCTTCCTAGTTTAGCAGTCAGAGCACTGGTAAGGAAGTCACTCAATCAGAGTTAATGTAGTTAATCTTAGATAACAGCCTTAAATCACCTAATTATTATTAAAAAAGCAATTCAATTTAGGAGAATAGGGGGAGAATGTACAAACTAACTTTTTTTGATTAAATCGAATTGAATTATATTGAAATATTACACTTTATTGAAAACATTTGCAGCTGATTCGTTACAGTTGATCATTACATGTATGTGTTTGTTTGTTCTCGCTGCATTTACAGTGTTTTGAGCAGTAGGAGTCGTCAGCGTGCGCTGATTCGAATCACTGAATCACTTAGCGAAGCATTTGATTCAATTGACTCGGAGTTTCGAAAAGCTCTGATTCTACCGGGCAGTGACTGAATTCGTGTTTACAATAAACTGATTCACCATTTAGAGTGAATTGAGACGCATCTTTTCTGTTACTCATGAAACACCTTCCATTAATGTAACTAGATAAAGCATTACAGTGTTGCAGTCAGCATACTTACGTCATTTAGTTCGCTTTTAAAAACTATAAAAACGCCTGAACTGTCTGCATTATTGAAACGCTTTAAACGCTGAAAACACCAACCTCTCTACAGCCGAATCTCAACTGATGCCGAAGCGCGGCGCGGGCTTATGACGTCACGCTTTAAGACCAAAATAAAAGTCCTGTTCGGTGCGGCTTTGTTTAAAATCACAAGAGTGCACAGAAATTGCAGAGAAGATTGCAGAAGATTGTTCATGTTTTATGCTTTATCCTATTAACTTTAAAGTGTACTTTGAGATCAGAAGTTAAATTAGAGGGGAAAAACAATTAAATTACTGAAATTCCTTAATGTTTCACAATACAGACAAAGATTGGTCACTTTTGACAGACACTTTGACAGATTATTGTTCAAATGAAAGCACCTAAAAACAAGTTACATTAAGTTTTTGTATGTTTTTAGATCAATCTGCATCAATAAATATGCATATTTTCTCACAACATGAAAAGACCATAAACGAAGAAAAGATACAGAGGGTGCCACAACCACCACCACAGCTGTAAAATAAACAAAACTATTCACAGTTTATTTTGGTCATCTTTATTTCCTACAAATACAAAAGCAACAGTTATTCTTTTTCCTGTTGGATTTTAAAATTATTGACCAAATCCTGAAGTATGCAGACAGCTTTTTGTCATGTGCTGTTGTCATCGTGAACCATTATTTCGGAGGAACAGAAAGACATTATCAGAATATCCAAGAAAGATTATTTAGAATCTGTACTGCTCTTGGTAGACTCTGTTCATCATTATGGAAATGAGCTGCTGTGTTCATAATTAGAGCATTGTCAGTAGATCATGAGAACTCTCCACTCCCATCAATGCTGTTGGACTTGCTGTCTCACTCTAATTTGCCCTGTTTATTAAAGGGGTCATCGGATGCCCATTTTCCACAAGTTGATATGATTCTTTAGGGTCTTAATGAAAATTCTATAATATACTTTGGTTAAAAATTCTCAGTTGTTGTCCCTTTTTACCTTGTCAAAATGAGCTCTGCAAAAATCATCTCATTCTAAGGGGTTGTTCCTTTAAATGCAAATGAGCTCTGCTCGCCCCGCCCCTCTCTTCTCGCTGTGGAGTGACGAGCCTGTTTACTTTAGCCACATTACTTGCTAATTAGCACATTATTAGGAAAGGCGATCGCAAGGGTTCATAAAAAAAAACCTTATACTCACTTCTGCTGTAAGTGAAGCTGGATCACGAATGATTAGTGTGAAAATAGACGCATTTATGTAGATCTGGAGACGCATTCCCTTCACAAACAAACTGCATCTTCAGCAGCTCAGATGTCGGGAGTAAATGACGACCACTATGTTCATTATTACATCCAGCAACACAACACCTCAATCGCTCAATCAGAGATATTCTTGTCTAACTTACATCCCTGCTCTGGTATCAAAACATGGAAAGTTACTGGACTGTTACAGCTGATCTGAGGTAAGACGCTCATGTCAATCAACTATGGTGGGAGCGGCCTCTGTCAGTGTGACGCCACAACGACAGGCATCTGAGAATGGCTTGAACCACTGCATGGGTTTTTATCATTACAGGGTAGATTTGTACATACACTGCCAACACACATTAATGTTCAAACAACATGAAAAAGTGAACTTTGCATCCAATGACCCCTTTAAATCTGGCTCTTCTCCTGCCACAACTGATATAACCTATACAACATTACAGAGATCCACTTCAACACTGCAATGCTGTTTTCTCACAAATTTATTTTGTTATTGAAAGTAAAATCCCCAGTACATATTTACATCTTCATCTAAATGTCACTCTGGGTGTTCGCTGTATCTGCTGCTCAAGTATTTTATCAAGCAACAAAAAAAAATTGTGCTGTAAGTGGATCAGTCACAGGTAAACCTCAAGCCTTTCTATAGTGATGGCACATGTAAGGCTTCTCTCCATGATTCCTCAGCTGTTTCCTGTTTGGAAACGTCTTCCACACTGATAACACACAGCAGTTCTCTCGTATGAATCTGCATGTGATGTTTAAGGGCTGCTTCTTTTTTAAAGCTCATTCCACAGTGATCGCATACAAATGACTTCTCTCTAATGTGAGTTTTCATGTGCCTGTTCAGGCTTCCTTTTTGGCGGAAACTATTTCCACACTGTTGGCAGGTAAAAGGTTTTTCTCCAGTGTGAGTCTTTAAAGTTTCCTTTTTGAATGAAACTTTCCACATGGGTATTGATAGGCTTTCTTTTCAATGTGACTCCTGATATGATGTTGACATATTCTTTTCAGAATGATACAATCTCATGTGGAAATCAAGGCTTCCTTTTCGGGTGAAACTTTTCCCACACTGCTGGCAGGTGTAAGGCCTTTCTCCAGTGTGAACGGTCATGTGGTATCCAAGGTTTAGTTTTCGTTGGAATCTTTTTCCACACTGTTGACAGGCAAAACGCTTTTCTCCAGTGTGAATTCTCATGTGGACTTTAAGGTTTCCATGTTGATGAAAACCCTTTCCACACTGACGGCAGGTGTAAGGCCTTTCTCCAGTGTGTATTCTCATGTGTCTGTTAAGGCCTCCTTTATTAGTGAAACTCTTTTCACACTGATGGCATGAGTAAGGTTTCTCTCCCGTATGAATTCTCATGTGCCTGTTAAGGCTTACTTTATAAGTGAAACTCTTTCCACACTCTTGGCAGGTGAAACAACTTATATTTTCTGTCTTTGGAGCCATTTCCTGTATGGAAATTGTTTGAGTCTCTGAACAACTATAAGATTTGTCTTCAGTTTTGAAAACACGATTCAAATATTGTTCTTCCTCTTTGATTTTATTCAGTAATCCATTCAGTGCCTTCAGGTCTGAGGCAAAAAAGACAAATACAAGTTATCAACTGCTTAATGGCAAAGCAACAGATATCAAAACATTTAAACATAAAAACAGGGTTTGAAATGAATGCTGGGTAAAAATCAACTGTGGCGAGTAGAGATCGACCAGTGTATTGATTTACCGATATTTTCCCGATATTTAAGCATTTTACCATAATCGGTTATCGGTTTTGTAATATCGGATTCACCGATAAACCCCGCCATCTTGTGGATGTTTTGAGAATTGCGGGCAGGATTGTCACATTGGAGCGCAACTGAGGTTAGACGAGACAACATCAACAGAGTATACAGGTAAAACACTTGCTTAGCTGTTATTAGTAAACTCTATTTAACGTAACAGCCATTAATGCACATATTAAATGTGACCCTGGACCACAAAACCAGTCTTAAGTCGCTGGGATATATTTGTAGCAATAGCCAAAAACACATTGTATGGGTCAAAATTATAGATTATTATTTTATGCCAAAAAATCATTAGGAAATTAAGTAAAGATCATGTTCCATGAAGATATTTTATTAATTTTCTACTTTAAATATATAAAAACGTCATTTTTGATTAGTAATATGCATTGCTAAGACCTTCATTTAGACAACTTTAAAGGAGATTTTCTCAATATTTCGTTTTTTTGCACCCTCAGATTCCATATATTCAAATATTGTCCCATTCCAACAAACCATACATCAATGGAAAGCTTACTTATTCAGCTTTCAGATGGTGTATTAATCTCAATTTTGAAAAATTGACCCTTATGGCTGGTTTTGTGGTCCTGGGTCACAAATGTGTTACATAAATGCCTGAATATGTTTATACAGCTTGGCTATAAGAAACAGATATGAACATGGGCATTGCTAGGCCATTTTAGGGGGGCCATAACTTGTAAAGCAAAAAAGGTCTGTGTTTATCGATAGATTGTTATAATATCTGCATCTGTGCAGTTTAAATACAGTTTACAAAATATCATGGGGAGCAATCGGTTCCCCATCTACTGTAGCCTACGTTTTCGCTGTGTTCATCCCTCATCACACCACAGCTGTTTCCTCCAGCGAAAATGAAGCACATATAAACGCAAATCAATATCGGTCGATCACTAGTGGCGAGTAACGCTGTCAAATCACTAGCCAGTTTGGAGGGTTACTTTTCATAAATTAATGTTCACTCATTAATTTCTTGGGTAAGTTCATTTAAGCCAAATTTGCACAGATTTAACGCAAATACTGAACTTGTGAGTCATTATCATGCAATGTATTTACACTGTTATCATAAAATGATTTCTCAGCTAATCTTTTTATGTTTGTTTTTGTATTGCACTGCATTTTTATTTAGTAGGGGCAACAAGAAATACAATATTTTTAGTATTGCCCCAACAAAATAAAACACTTTCCCTATTGCATTGTTTTACATCAGGATGTGAAAGTGTTTTATATAAAACAAAGTTGTTTTGTTTATATACATGTCATAATATCATAATAACGAATGTCCAACAGGATCTGCACTTGACTGCAGCATTAATACTTGGTCATGTGATCGCTTACGACACTCATGACGTTCTTAAAAATATCATTCATCATTTCTGTAAAGTTGGACATTTTAATAATGATAAAATGAGTTGATGATTTCAGTTTTAAAAATAAAACCAACCTGCTTGCTCCTCAGTATCTTCTTGTTTGACTCTGAATGCTTCATCAATTTTCATGTCTTCACTCTCCTCTTTAATAGACGCCATCTTCATAACAGCGTGTCACGTGGATTTTAGTTGAGTTTATCTGTGTGTTTAAGATATAAGAATGATGAACAGAAAGAAAATAAATTCACATAAAATCTCTGTGTTTCAATCAGCTCCCTAGTTCAGCAGTCAGAGCACTAGTGAGGGAGTCAGTCAGTCAGAGTTAATGGAGTTAATGTCAAATAACAGCCTTCAATCACCTAATTATTATTAAAAAGTTATTACATTTAGGAGATTTAAACTTAAACTCACTTTTTTGTTTAAAAGTATTTAAGCATTGGTCAATTATATTTAAATATTACACTTTCTTGAAAACACATGCAGTTGATCATTACACATGTTTGTATTTGTTGTCCTAGCTGCACTTGTGCATTTACAGTGTTTTGAGCAGCAGGAGTCGTCAGCGTGCGCTGATTCGAATCACTGAATCATTTTGCGAAGCATTTGATTCAATTGACTCGTAGTTTCGAAAAGCTCTGATTCTACCGGCCAGTGACTGAATTCGTGTTTACAATAAACTGACTCAGGATTTAGAGTGAAATGAGACGCGTCTTTCTGTTACTCATGTGCGGGAGCGCTTATACTCATAAAAATAACGTCCATTAACGTAACTAGATAAAGCATTACAGTGCTACAGTCTATGAATATGCCTGAACTGTCTATATTAATGAAACGCTCTAAATGGTTAAAAACACCAACCTCTCTGCAGCCGAATCTCAACTGATGCAGGAGCGCGGCGCGGTCTTATGACGTCACGACTCAAGACCAAAATAAAAGTCCTGTTCGGTGCGGCTTTGTATGAAATCACAAGAGCGCACAGAAACTGCAGAGAAAATTGCAGAACATTGTTCATGTTTTATGCTTTATCCCTTTAACTTTAAAGTTTACTTCGAGAGCAGACGTGAAATTAGAGGGAAAAAAAAACAAATTATTGAAATTCCTGAACGTTTTAGAATACAGACTAAAGTTTTATCACTTTTGACAGACACTTTGGCAGATTATCGTTTAAGTGAAAGCACCCACTTAAAAATTTAAAGAAAAAAGTTATATGATGTTTTTTGTATGTTTTTATCTACATCAATAAACATCAGTCAGTATATCAATGAGACTGAGAATGTAATTATATTACTTATTATTATTTCTAAGTTTTTGTAATGCTTTGTGTGTTCTGCTTTATGTGTCCACCCTGTCATCTTAATATTTTAAAATAATATTTAAACTAATAATTTAATCATATCTATATAATCCAGTGTTTATTAGCTAGTTGTGGGGGCAATAACATCCAAGCAAATAACAGCATCCAAATATGACAGTTTTCTTCAAATAAGAAAAAATTCATGTGTGAATTGTATGAGTTTCTTTAAAAACACATGGTTTACATAAAATCTTTTATGTATTTATCATTTGAAAGCAAACAAATAACTCTATTTAGGAAATATAACTGTGTTCACCTTAATATTGCAATGAAAAATGTGTTTAACAGAAATATATGTCCATGACAGGGTAGACATATCTTATGTCTATATTACTGAGTGTCTACTATTTATTACATGACATAAGGTGAATGGGAAATTAAGACCAACATTTTTGAGTATTGTGAGGGTTGAAAGGCACTCTGTGCTGATATTGACCCATTTACTTGTTTTGATCGCAGGTGCCGCAACACCAGAGTCATAGGCTTATGAGTTTATTTTGAAGAAAACAGATGAACAAAGACTGTGTCACTTTTCATGTTCAACACCACGCCATGCAGTGACAACAGAGGACACCAAAAAGAAAACAAACAAAAAAATCAATAATCATAAAATCAATTTCTCGATTTTAATAGATTCTCATTTTTATGAACCAATATTGATTCTTAAAATCCCAATCAATCTTTTGATCTATGCTGTTTTCAGTTACAGGGGCCATCGGATGCTAAGTTCACTTTTACATGCTGTTTGAACATTAATGTGTGTTGGCAGTGTATGTACAAATCTACCCTATAATGATAAAAATCCATGCAGTGGTTTTTAATTAATCTGTAAAAATAATATCCCCTTTTTCAAATTGAGCCATTCTCAGATGCCTGTCGTTGTTGTGTCACACCCACAGAGGCCGCTCCCACGAAGTTGATTGACATGAGTGTCTGACCTAAGATCAGTTGTAACAGTCCAACCTTTTTGTTTCAATGCCGGAGCAGGGATGTAAGTTAGACAAGAATATCTCCGATTGAGTGATTGAGGTGTTGTGTTGCTGGATGTAATAATGAACATAGTAGTCGTCATTTATTCCCGACATCTGAGCCGCTGAAGATGCAGTAGATTACGTTTGTTTGTGAAAGGAATGTGCCTCCAGATCTACATATATCCGTCTGTGTTTGCGCCAATCATTCATGATCCAGCTTCACTTACAGCAGAAGTGCGTATAAGGTTTTTTTTTTATAAATCTTTGCGATCATCTTTCCTAATAATGTGCTAGTTAGCAAGTTTAGCGGCGAAATGCGGCTAAAGTAAACAGGCTCGTCACTCCACAGAGAGAAGAGAGGGGCGGGGCGAGCAGAGCTCATTTGCATTTAAAGCAGCCTTGACCAGAAT
>JAHKKF010538695.1:0-28679 GCA_019740295.1 Labeo calbasu | reverse complement strand
ATGAAGAAAAATCCTGAAATGCTTTCCTCAAAAACCATAATTTCTTTACAACTGAAGACAGAAAGACATGAACATCTTGGATGACAAGGGGGTGAGTAGATTATTTGTAAATTGTTGTTCTGGAAGTGGACTTCTCCTTTAAGGTCTCTAAATAATTATTTGTTTAGAAAGTAAAAGGGCTTTTAGTATAATTTAAAAAATGTCCACTTTTAGTTCCTGGTAAATATTTACCAAGTAAATATAATTTTGTGGTGAAATATGGATTTTTATAAAGTAAATGTAGAAATACATTTTATATTGTTAGTAATATTTTAGGATGAACACTTACTGGACTGAAGTAAGTTAAGTTTATTTGATTATCCTTACATAATGACCATATAAATATCAGCAATTTCACCAAAATCACATTTTTCCACTAATTCTTCAGGATTATCCTGTTTCAATTATTCTGGGACTTTTTCCTTTTAGACCGCATGACCACTCCAAGGAGGGCTTCCTTAAGTGGGAATTCATGACAACTCACTGCTGGGGTGAAAGACCAACAGGAGACTGGATCCTGGACATCAGAGACACACCATCTCCACGGAGAAACAGTCGACTACAAGGTGCCCACCATAAAACTCTATAGTATTATGAAACATATAACACTATTTCATTGGTACCCCAACTTCAAAATACTTATAAATTATTTTGTGGTAAAATCCATGGTATATGTACAGAATGTCAAGTGCAACTGCCATAGAATGTACAGTAAAATGTTTTTCCTTCTTTGTTGTTTACATTAGGGAAACTGGTTGAATGGTCCCTGGTGCTTTATGGAACATCCACACATCCTTACATTCGACATGAACAGCCCCGCTCTGCCCAGCTGCTGTCTGAAGATGACACCACAGACGAGTACAATGGTGATTTACCTTTATAAGCCAAACAACTTTACATAATATAATTTAAATAAAAATACTGACAATATACAGTGCCCCAATTAAACTACATGGACACTTAATGTATGAATTTCATAAAAACCTAGTGGTATCTGCAAAGGCCATTTAACTTGGTCACTGTGATTTCTAATGGATGTGCATATGTAAGTTAGTTCTTTTGTTTTGTTTAAATAGTGTGCTTGTGTTATTTTTCTGTAAAATAAACACCACTTGGTTAGTTATGTTATTATGTAATGCAGTGACATTTCTATATTTTTAAGTGGGCCTAAATTCCCACTCTTGTGAAAAAGGAGTGCGCTTGTGTGTTGAATGTGTACTTGTAGAGTACTTCAAGTCATAAAAGTATATATTTTTAAAAAGCTTTAAATAAAAGGCCACTTAAGTGTACGTAAAGAGAATACACATTTCTTAACACACTTAAGTACACTTTGTAATATGTCAGTATGTCAAATTTAAAGTTTTACTTTAAAGTACATTTTGTATAATTATGTTTTATTAATTTTTGGCATGCTCTAAAGATGTACACTTTGATGTGTAGACTAACATTATCAAAGCACATGTAATTAAGTAATTAAATAATAGATTTTAATTGTATCTATAGTGCTTTATTTGATATTGCATTGAAAGTTAATATATTTTACCTACACCAAACTGTCAACTTAATCAATATAAATGTGTAATTACACATTTTTTAAACAGTACATGACAGACAAGTTTCAAAAGAAATACAGCAAATGCTTCTCAGTTCAATCAGCAAAAAGATGTACTTAAGTCTTAATATAGTGTATCAAAAAACACTCTTCAACTAATTCCTTTTAATATAAATTTACACTGAAATCAATTTTATTTCACTTAAGCGTATTATTTTAAAGCGAATTTTAAAACATATTAAGTACTCTTTATAAAAGTGCTTCTTTTGTCACAGGGCACATCTTGGGGCCACTGTAAATATATAATTATTTTGTACATGAAAATATCTTTTCATTTTCTCTCTCCTCGATATAAGGCTCTTGTGACCCAGAATGTAGTGAGGATGGTTGTGAAGGACCTGGACCCCACCAATGTGTTTCCTGCTTGCACTTTTTCCTAAAGTTCAAAAATAACACAAGGTCAGAAAATGTTTACTTTTGTACTTTTTTCTCCTTCAAAGGGTTTTTGATAATACTAAACCAGCTTGTTTTTCAGGACCTGTATGTTGGAGTGTCCGACCGGGTACTGGGGGGATAAGAAGAGGTGTAAAAAGTGTTACTCCTCCTGCAAGTCATGTTTGGGCAGCCGCAGTGATCAGTGCACAGCCTGTAAATCTGGATATCATCTGAATGAGGAAAAGAACAACTGTGTGACCAGCTGTGAGGATGGCTACTATCTTTACCACGGTAAGGCCAATTATGTGTCAAGACTTACAAATAAGCCAGTTACATATTTACTCAAATACTTCTGAAAATAAAGGTTCTTTATTGGCATATGGTTACACAAACAATCTTTGACCTTTCCATCGCACAATGTTTCATACATGATGTTTGATAACAAAGTTCGGGAGGAGCACGATCAGATAATCAACTAATTTGGCACAGGTGCAACTCATCTAGCTAATCATCCAAACTAGCACAAGTCATATATATGCACACAGCCGACACTCCTCACTCTTAATCTACCCTCATCCTATACTTGGGATGGGGGGAGCTCTCTGGGTTTGGGCAATGTTCCGGGCTCGGAGCCCTCCCCCAAGACAGCACGCCAAAATATGCTTACTGTTTACTCAATCAGATCAGATGTAAGGGTGAACTCGTGAAATGTTCATAATAGCGAGAAAAAAAAAAAAAAAAAAGAAAAATGTTTCTTATTATTGACTTGTATAGTATCTGCAGTGACTGAGACACACTTTTTTAAAGCGAAAACCTTGTTCTTGTTCTAAAAATGTAAAAGCCCCAGACACAAAATCACTTTGGTCCAAAATCCTGCTCCACTTAGCTGTATTTTAAACTTTACTTGTAGTGTTTACTTAAAAAATAAAAAAAATACTAGAGATTTGATGTAAGAGATTAAGGTAGTTAGGACATTTTGACTAATTTTGTGTTATTAATGTTTTTGTCACGCAGAGGAAAACGTGTGTAGGAAGTGTAATATCGAGAACTGTTTGAAATGCACCTCAGCCTCCATTTGCACAGAGTGCTCTGATGGCACAAGGTAATAGATTTTAATAAAATATTTGAACCTTCTGAAATTTCATTATGCAATGTAGCTGAGTCTGTTCATTGTAATTAAAGATGACTGTCTTTATCTTTGGCCCTTTCAGTCTGGTGGGGAACAGATGTCAGAAGAGTTGTGAGGTGGGCCGTTACTACAGTGAACGGGAGGACTCATGTGAGCCCTGCCACCCAGCCTGTGCTACATGTGCTGGTACAATCCACAAAAACACAGTACATAATCAATCACATCCCACCAAATGTATTTAGATCAACATGCCCGCGTCCAACCCTAGAACAGTGGTTCTCAACCTTTGGGGCTCCAAGGCCCCCCACGTTGTCCACAACAATATTTGAAGGCTTCATAGACCTAGCTTTGTTTTCAAAATGTATTTTAATGTAATTCTAGTTTCTGTAGTTTATGTCCTGCTCTTTTTAGCTAATCAATTTACAGTTTCTTCCAGTCGTTTGTGATTTTATGGATAAGGAAATATATATCATTGTGTTAACACTTTAGTTTAGGGACCAGTTCTCACTATTAACCAGTTGTGTATGTTTGCATATTACTAGCATATTGGCTTGTTAGAGGTTCAAGTGTGCAGCACTGAAACCCTATTGTAAATGTTAGAATGGTCAGCTTTGCCTGTAGAACCACTGCTGTCAATCAAATCGTTTGTTAAATGATTGAGAAGTGAAAACCTACTTTTATGCGCTACTCCTAGATTTTTGGAAAAAACTGCAGTACTATTCTCTGGACTCTCTAGGTCAATAATTTTCAAAAAATGTTAAAAGTTACCCTATAAGCTATAACAGGGACGTTTAGAAAAGGGGCCTGTTAGAATTTACCCATAATCCTACAAAGCTTGAAACTCAAAACATCACAAAACCTGGTGAGCATATACAACAGGTGATTCTAAACAAGCATGTATTATTATTATTATTTTGGGACTTGAAAATGATGTGTGACCTAACAATTGGACTGTCTTCTATTTATAACTAAATATTTAATTTAAATATCGCATAGGTCTCTAAGAATCAATTATAAGCAATTATAATGTATAATATACATATGAGCATTAAGATTTGGTTCAGTATTGTGATCAAATTCCAATAGGAAACATAATCTTGTGACTATGACATTTTGTATCTTTAAAAGATCTTTCTGTGTAGATGTGATGTTTAAGGGTCATGTCTTTGTACAGCTGCAGGTCTAGAGTCATGTAATCGCTGTGCTGAAGGCTACCTGATGGAGAACTGGAGATGTGTGTCCTCCTGCAGTCAAGGTTTCTACGCTGTACAAGCGAACTCTGACAGCACAGACACTCAGAGCACCTGTAAGAGGTATGTGTGATACCTCTTCTCATCTATGTAGCATTTATCATTTCCTATCAATATTTTGATTCTGAAGTGTGTGTATATGTGCAGGTGTGATGCGAGCTGTCTGGCCTGTGTCGGACCAGGTAAAGGAAACTGCAGTGAGTGTGTAGATGGACACACACTTCTGGACGGTGTGTGTGTTCTCAGCCACAACTGTGTTGATGGTAAGTTATATTCTGTGCAACCTGTAAATATAAAGCAGAGTTGTTGTAACATGTCAGATATAATTGTAATTTATGTTTAAAGGGGAATATCAGGATAAGAGTGGAGAGTGTCAGCCATGTGATGTGTCCTGTCAGAAATGTAAAGGTCCAGCAAATGTGGACTGTCTCAGCTGCTCCAACACACAGTAAGAAACAATTTCAACAGTTTTTAACAATTAGCAGGAAGAATAAGGAAGAATCATTATTATATAATAATTGAGCATCAATAATAATGATAGTATTGATAGCATTTGAGCATATTGGAATGATTTCTGAAGGATCATGTGACACTGAAGACTGGAGTAATGCTGAAAAATTCTGTTTTGCTATCATTGGAATAAATTACATTTATATAATATATACGTTTATATACATCATATATTAAAATGGTTATTTTAAATGGCAATAATGTTTCACAGTATTACTGTTTTACTGAGTTTTTGATCAAATAAATGCCTTCGTGAGGATAAGAGATCAATTTCAAAAACATTCTTAATTGTTATAAATATTTTATTATTTTTTTGTACTTATTTTATTGTACAGTTGTTTGCGAATAATGTACATTTCCTCTGTGCTTCTCTTGTAGTTGGCTGGATGAGGGGCGATGTGTGGTCAGCTGCTCAGATGGGAAGTATCCATTCAGTGGACAGTGTCACCTTTGTGACCACACTTGTGCTCAGTGTGTTGATGCTGGTCCTACTAACTGTACCAGCTGTGATACAGGTCAGGATTAATTTCTCATCTTATTCCAAATGGCCCATTAATTCAACTAAATTAGCGTGTGCAACTGCAACTATCCAGTTATTCTTATTCATAAGAGCTCCATCCAGTGTCCAAATGAACACTTGGTAAGCACCAAATGTGGCCTGTAGTCTAAAAGTATAGTAGTTTTCTGTTTAGTGGTTAGCAAGTAAAACCAAAAATATGCAAATGGTTCAATAAAAAAAAAAAAAAATCAAATGTGACTGTTTCACATCTTATAGCAAATATGACTTTAGCCTGTATTTTAAATAACCTTTAGATTGAAAGATAAAACATCTTTTTTCAATTCCACAATTTCATTCCTGGCCTCAATCCACCAAATGAAAATACGAGTAACAGCATCACCATCACCATCTACAGTATGTGTCCCTGTGTGGATGGTATGGTAATTTATGTGTAGTATGCGTTTTTGTGTGCTGTAGATAAGTTTGGGGTGGACCGGTACCTCTACAGTGGCGAGTGTGTGCAAGTGTGTCCTCAGGCTCATTTCCACACAGCACTGAAGGCATGTGAGCCGTGTCCTTCACACTGCAAACTCTGCTCCTCAGCTACACACTGCATCAAGTGTGAAGATTCTTTCTACCTCAGCGACGGAGTGTGTAATAAACTGGAGTGTGGTGAAGGTCTGACTTTATCTTCCTGTGTAGTTCAATTGCTTGTTTTGTTTTGTTAGAACACAAGATAGGAGATATTTAGCAAAAAAAATCATTTTGTGGTGAACTATTAATTTAAATATTATTAATGATGCCAGGCTTTAGGATTATTATGCACTTTCAGGACAGTCAATGCATTCAACTAATTTGTGTGTGTGTGTGTGTGTGTGTGTGTGCGTTTCAGGGGAGGTGGAAGATCCAGAATATGATGACTGCATGTCATGTGAAGAGGGATGTAATAAGTGTGTTCTCTGTAAGTTCAGCAGCATATGCTATTACTATTGCTCATACTTGGGGTTAGTTTTGTATTGGAGCACATAGCTGATTTTTGGGTTTGTTTGCCATGTGCTCTTCAGACTTTTAACTACATTTATTTAGTAAATCTAAATAAGCAGAATATCATTGATGGATGTGACAAATTGATTTGTGTTTATATTCCACTGTAAAGTACTGAGTTGACCAGACAGATGTTTCTACATAATTTACAGTTCCTTCACTTTGCAGATAATCCCAAACACTGTCTTTCCTGCATTGGTGGATATTACAAGTAAGAAACAGTTAAATGATGTAACAGAACGATCTGCTGAAATTTGTGTGAAAGATGGAATTAAATTTTCAGAAAGTTCATTTACAGATGTGTGCCACTCTGAGAAGTGATCAAAATGTTTTTTTTTTTTTTTTTTTTGCACAGGTTTGAAGAGGGCTGCTATAAGCACTGTCCTGCTAAAACATACACAGTGGAGGAGACTATGAGCTGTGTGTCCTGTGAGCATGACTGTGTCAGCTGTGATGAAGATGAGTGTTACTGGTGTGAAGCTGACCTCTTCCTGTCAGGTTAGACATTTTACCATTCATGGTATACAGTTTGTGCATTCTCTGGGAAATCTATGCCTTTGGCATTGCAAGCGCCATGCTCTATTACAGTGGTTTTCAACCAGGGGCCTATGTAAACTTATAGCAGTGCCCTAAAACATCTTAAAGGGATAAGCCCAAAAATGACAAAAAAAAAAAAAAAAAAGACTTACCCTCTTGTCATTCAAAAACCGTAAGACCTTCATTCATCTTCAGAACACAACTTAAGATATTTGTTTTCTTTGCACACAAAAAGTATTCTCATAGCTTTATAAAATTAGGGTTGAACCACTGATGTCACATGGACTATTTTAACAATGTCCTTACTACTTTCCTGAGCCTTGAACTTGGTAGTTGCGTTGCTGTCTATGCAGAGACAGAAAGCTTTCAAATTTCATCAGAAATATCTTAATTTGTATTCCGAAGATGAGCAAAGGTCTGATGGGTTTGGAACGACATGAGGGGGGGAAATTAATGACAGAATTTTCATTTTTGGGTGAAATATCCCTTTTAAAATTATTTAAGTTTAGCTATCTACCTTATTTTTTCTGTAAGAGCATGTGCTTAATTTCATGTTGTTTACAAATAAATAAAAATGAATAAATGTGTTGTTTAAATATATTAAATGCAACTTTAGAGTGCCTTTTTAAACCAGTGAAGTAGGATAAAATGTTTAAGTATACCTGTATGCTATATTTCTTCCTTCTACTACTTGACTGACTATGAAAAATAGTTAAATGTACTGACAAGCATTTATGGTAAACTAAAATATTCTTAATGTCATTTCTTTTGAAACTTAAAATCATGAATTTTGTCATTTTTGTAAGTTGTAATTACACATTTGGAATAATACATTTGCAATTTAGTACATTTAAAATACAATAACTTTAAATGTAATATCAAACCACACTCTACAGTTAAAATTATAATCAAGTGCTTGTGCTTTAGTATGTTAATAAACACATCAGCACGATACATTCTCCTAACTTTCTACGCAGACACAACCATAGGTACAAAACATAGACCATAAAACTTCAACAGTCAACAAGACACTTAGTCTATGTGTTGAAAAACTTTTTAAACTTTTCTTGAAACTAATTTTTAACTACTTTTACATGATCTTTTGATTCAGTTGGACAAGATTGTGTTTCATGTACTGTACCCTGCAGATGGGAAGTGTGCGCAGGAATGTCCTGATGGTTTCTATGGTGATGAAGATTCCCAGGAGTGTGAGGAATGTCACTCAGACTGCAGAACATGCAGTGGGCCGGAGGACAGTGATTGTGAAAGCTGTGGTGATGGATTTACACTTGATAATGGAGCTTGTGTTGCTGAACAGGATGTCTGCCCTGCCCAGACATACCTCACTGGTGAGAGCAACACTGCAGAAAGGAAATGTATTATTTACAGATTGCTCATTCATAGCTCTGGAGACGTTAACTTGCGGTGTTTTTGTCATGCCATAGTCCAGATAAATTGGTCTTGGAGGAATTTGAATTCATTTAACTTCATATTAAAATCCATCCACCTATCCATCCATTTTCAAACCACTTGTTCTATGTAGTCATATTGCAGAGGTCATTAACCGACCGTCCTCTGGAAGTTTATTTCCAACCTGCTTTAACACACCTGGCAGTGATTTTCAGGAAGAGGTGATACTTTAGACATTGATTAGTTAGTTCAGGTGTGTTTGATTTTGAGCTAATCTCTAAAGGACATTGGCTCTCCAGGAGGAGGGTTAAAGTGTTTACATATTACCGGAGGCTTTTCTCAGGAGAAAATCTGGAGAGCATTTGTATGACTAATTTTAGTATCTTGCTGAAAACAAAAGAGACCTTTAATTTCAGAGTTTTTAACCACAGTACTTCACAATTAAATTCTACTATTGCATAATGGGCTTTTTCAAGTGCTTAGCTTTGGTAAAGCCTATTGTTAACTAATGATTAAGCTGGAAACATTTGTAGTTTCATATAAGAATGCTTTAGTTTGACACCCTATAATTAACTTATTAGACATATAAAATAAAATGACTTGAATACAAAATGACTTCAATACATCTTCAGCTTTCTGTATGGTCATTTCTTTGTAGCTTCACAAAAAAATGTGCAAAAAATTTACCTTACAGTTGTGCAACAGTTTGTCACTGGGGCAGTACTCTAAAATATTTTCCCCTAAAACATGTACACTGTTAATAATAAAGGTGCTTCACAATGCCATAGAAGAACCTTTTTTGTCTAAATGGTTCCATAAAGAACCTTTAACATCTGAAGAACCTTTCTGTTTCACAAAAGGTTCTTTGTGGCAAAAGAAGGTTCCTCAGATTATAAAAAAGTAAGAAAGAGATGGTTCTTTGACTGAATGGTTCTTTGTGTAACCAAAAATGGTTCTTCTATGACATTGCTGTGAAGAACCTTATAAAGCACCTTTTTTAGGTGTAGTACCTTAAGGGTGCATATTATTACTCTAAGGTACTAATGCAGATGAGGTACTTTTAACTTGTGCCTTTTTTTTTTTTTTTTGGTCTATTTGTTTATTCACTAACAGTAAAAAAGTTCTTCTAAGTTCTTGCAGTGTAGTACATTTAAAATATATTAACTTTAACACAATTACTTTACATGTACTTCAGTACCTTATTCAATACATCAAAACAAGTGTTAAAGTGTACTATTAAAACATATTGATCTAAAATGTACTTAAAAATTGTTTCTGTTTTTATTTGACAATATTACTGAAGAAGCATAGTCATGGAAGTGTTCTCTCCTTATTTACACTTAAGTGGCCTTAAGTAGCTAATGTTACATTATCTGTTATATGTTTTTAGATTTTTATTGTACAAAAAGCACAAATGGATCATCAGGATCAAAATCCTGAAAAAATCATTAATTAAGTTTATAAGTGAGTGATTCTGCTTTTTTCATTTGACGTAATTACGATTTACTGATCTACGCACCCTAAGTTGTCAGGTGACCGCAGTGATTTCACATTTTTTTGGATTTGAAATATACTTTTAACATTTGAAAGAGACTGCGATCAATGCAATTGAGCATGCGTCATAGGTTCTGCTGTAAAATAATTGTTGATTATAACTGCTCCTGCGTTCATTTCTCAGATGATGGAGAATGTGAGGCCTGTCACTCTTCATGTGAATCCTGCTGGGGGAGAATGAAGACTCAATGCAACACCTGTGTTAAAGGTACAATAGTACAACTCAAACAAGAATATGATGGAAATATCTTTGGTTGGTTGTATAGAAGGTTGGATGAATAAATATTTAAACATTACGTGTGTGTGTTTTAACCACTCTGTCTTCTAGATCGATATCTGAATGCAGATCAGATGTGTGTGGTACGATGCCCGACGGGCAGCTTTGGCAGCAAGGAGAGTGGGCACTGTGAGACTTGCCCTCAAGGTTGTGCCCAGTGCCAGGATGATCAGCTCTGCACACGCTGCCAGTCAGCACGTAAAAACCCTCTTTATTTGCAGGCCGGCCAGTGTGTGCGCAAGTGCACAAGGTTAGAGCCATTTACTGATATTTATATAGAGGAATGAAAAGCTAATGATATACTGTTTTCCCACTGGTGCACTTTTTCAGGGTTCTTGCACCAATTTAGTTATAATTTAGTCTTACATATCTAGTCTAAATGTTACAGTCAAACAATTACATTAATTACAGCTTAATTACATTGTTATTACGCAAATTTACACAAGATTGCTCATTTCCTTTTTTTGTTGACTATCATATTTGGTACATTAGTCTTTTATGGTTCATACAGTATGATAGGAGAATATGGAGTTCCTGAAGGAAAAGCACCCCAACTTTTAGTCAAAGGCCCAAACTGAACTAAATTATGCAGGTGCAGTTATTGATGTTTATATGGCCAAAAGAGAAAATTCCAATGGCTTATAATGTAAATCAATTAACCCATTTACATAAAATGCATATAAATAGCAGCTACTCTATATTTCCCCCCAATAGTATAACTTAGTAAGATGGTATAATATACTTAGTTTTATGATTGAAGCGTTACATTTTCATTGTGTAGGGCAAAACATAATGCATTATAATTCTACCACAAGGGGGCGTTATTTAATTATTTATTTTTTTAAAAACTGTTGTTTA
Organism: Labeo calbasu; assembly: GCA_019740295.1. NCBI lineage: Eukaryota > Metazoa > Chordata > Actinopteri > Cypriniformes > Cyprinidae > Labeo > Labeo calbasu. Next base: position 17,585 of record JAHKKF010538695.1, on the reverse strand, counting down.
AGTACTTTTACTTGCTAAAAATTACTGCTATCAATCTATCAATCAAATGAAGACATGTAATACATCGCTGACATGTAGTACAAACAACACCTTTTTCAGCAAAGCTTTGATTATGTTGACAATATAGATGACTTGTGCATTAAATGTGATACAGTAGACTTTTTAGGGTTAAAAATAAAAGGCACTCATAAAAAATGTCACACTTCCAGTATGGATTTTCAAAAAAACAACAAAAAAAAACAACAGCCATAATGCAATTGTTGACATTTCTGGTGTTATGTGGTAGTTATATTGTAAATGTATATTCTATTAAATTATGTGCATGTATCTGTGTGTTCAGAGGGTATCCTGTGGGTCAGGTGTGTAAGAGCTGTGCATCTGGTTGTACATCCTGTGAGAAGAATGCAACACACTGTCTGAGCTGTGAGGAGATGCTGCTGCTCCACAAGCATGAGTGTGTGGCGAAATGTCCGTCTGGACACACAGTTAGGAATGGGGAGTGTGTGCAGTGTCCAGAGAGCTGTGTCACCTGCTCTGAGGATGGACTCTGTACAGGTGACACTGAATTTCATCACAGTTTTGCACGTTTTCATGAACTGTTCTTTTACGTTGAGAAAATAACAAAGATGTTTTATAGATGTTGCAACAGTCTTCTACACTCTTCTATCTCTACAGCAGCTGTCACTGGGGCAGTGCCCTTTTAAAATGTACTCCTTTGTACATTTTTTACCCCTAAAGGGTGCATATTAATACATATCACCTACTTTGAATAATAATACTGTACCATTTTTCCCCCTCTGAGAATGTAATGGCTTTCTCAGTAGCATTAATCCCATCAACAGTGTTTCATACAGGTTTCATACATGTTGGTAATTAAACTTTCTTCTAGCTCAAACAGTAGTGCATGGCAGGTCATGGGTTCAGTTCCCGAAAAAATGCATAACGTCATAAAGTGCATGTTAATTTAAATGCATTAGTGTAGTGTATGTTGCTTTGACCTTTCTCCATCGTTTTCTGATAAACGCCTGTGCTGGTACAGCTAGTACTAAATATTCTAAAATATTCTAATTCTACAGCTATTCTAAAATAATCTTTAGAAATCAAACAGAATAACACACTAGGAATGTCCAATTAAGTAAATACATTAATGACATCACATGAATAAATAGATAGAATACATGCTGTTACATAATATTAAATTAAATTAATATATTGAAGAAATTCTTTAACTTTATTAATCTGAGCATTTTCACATTCATTGTTAAATATATTACTTTAGTTATTAGATTTTTCTGTTCTTTCAACTTCAGAGTGTAAGGAAAACTTTTTCCTGCATGCGGGTCAGTGTATAGCGGTGTGCCCTGATGGGTTTTTCGAGGACACGGATCAAGGCATTTGCGAGCGTTGCCACACCGATTGTGAATTATGTGATGGGCCCAAACCAAACAACTGTGATTCCTGTTCCGACCCTGACCGCACACTACACAACGGAGCATGTCTAGCACCCTGCCCCACACATACTTACAGGGAAAGCAGGTCCGGAGAGTGCATGGGTGAGACTACATCACATTCTTTACTTTTACTATTTAAGGTGTAGTCATGTTTTTCCACTTAATTATTCTTCATTACACCCAAATAAATGAATATCACTTCCAACAAATACATATTTCAAACGATAAACACAAACATAAGATGTAGTTTTATCTTACATAAAAGTGCATAAAGGCATAAGGTTAAATCCGGGAGTTGAGGTTTGTTATGTAGTATATTATGTATATATTACTTTACATAAAGTTGGAAAGAATATATATACAACTTTACAGAGATTTGCAATAATACAGTTAACATTTTGTGGTGATATAAACAATAACACAGATGAGATTGGCTGTATATTGCTTTATGTGAGTGTACTGTATGCATTCAAGCTTTATACTTTGCTATTAATTATTAATGTGTGAATTTTAGTTATTTACTATTAATTAGATTTATGAAACCTGTGAGGTTTTATTCAATTTATTTGATGTAGGGACAAGACTAATTACTTTTTCGTGATGACTGACATGGTTAAGTGATGCATATTAATTATAGTGTTAAAATATCACACCCCTAAGCAGTTTAACCAAGGAGTTAATTGAAAGTACAAAGGCTTAATACATAACACACTGCACACATTATATTTTTAGTCATCTAATGTGCAAGTCAAAGACTGTGGCAGGGGGACTAAATATATGTGGCTGTGATGTATGCAAACTCAGAGATGAAGAAGGAGAGTAGGATCCAAATGCAGTTTATTTAGGCAAACAATAATCAAACACAAAGAGCAGAAACCAGGAATAAAAGGCACAGAACTGGGGACAGGACTCAACAACTAACACAAAAATACTGGGTTATATAAGGCAGACACAAACAAGCAAACAAGACACACCTGTAATCAATAGCAGGGTAATCAACAGAAAAACTACAAAGAGACTACAAATACAAAGGAACAGGAACTGGATAGGCTTCAAAATAAAAGACATGACCCAGAACACAGACAACAGACCAAAAACGGACCAAAAGAAACAAAAGGAAGATAAGTGTCAAGGAACAAAAAAAAAAAAAACTCCACTTGATTTTTGCATAATGAATAATCCAGGAAACACGAGGGGGCCAGTCCTCATCTGGCTCTACAGTAAAAATATAATGTCAGTAATTTAGTAGATATTACTGCATTGATAATATCAGTAACAAATAATGTTTTATTATAATAATATTAAAGTATGTTGATTTAAAAATTGAATAGATTTTTCTACATACATTTTGTCAGTTTTAATAACCATAATTTTGTCATCTAGTGTTGGAGTAATTACGTTGGAGTAGTTACGTTACTTTTTATGGAAAGTAATGTGTTACATTAGTTTTGAGTTACTTTTTTTCCTTAAGTCTGGACAGGGCTTGCTTGTTTGTTTTTAATATAAAAAGTTCTGTTTTTGGCAAATATAAAAGCCATTTCATACCAAAAAGTGAAATAAATAAGCCTCAGGCTAAAGAAAAAGGAAATTCACGTTTGTACAGTACGCAGGAGAATACAGTTCAACGCTCTTTACCAATAAAAAAAATAAATAAATAAAAAAATGAAGCACAAATGTTAGTTTATCTAGTCATTTTTGTATATTAGGTTGAATTGGATGATTAAAGGTCAGCAGCAAAGACATTAGTTAATAAAATGGGATTAAATACATAAGAGATATTTGTGTTATTTAACATATTCAATTTTTGCAGATTTGTGATAGTTGTGATTTTGAGATTGTATTTCATTGTTCCTATTCATTTACAGAAATACTGAATCAGTTTTTGTACGAGTGAGATGAGTAAATGCATGTTCATATTTAGTCTAGAACTACAATAAACATGTTTACACGGTGCACAGATGATAAATTGGAAAACAAAGTAACTGGTGTTACTTATTTGAAAAACGAACTCAGATATTTTCTTGTAAATTTAAAAGTAATGCGTTACTTTGCTAGTTACTTGGAAATGTGTTACCCCCAACACTGGTGTCATCACTAGATCACATGACGTTAATGAAAGGTCTCTGTTTGTTCTGCAGCCTGCGACAGCTCCTGTCTAACCTGTTCTGGTCCTCACGACACATCCTGCACCAGCTGCTCTGAGGGCCTGGCGATGGATGCCCACGGGCGCTGTGCCACACCTACCACATGTCCCTCACACCACTACAGCAACCAGGATGGAGAATGTCACTTGTGTCACAAGTATTGCAACGAGTGCTCTGGCCCACATCAGGACCAGTGCCTCAGCTGCAACCAGAACCACTATCTACTCAGTGAGTTCGTGCCGTTGAGGCCTGATACTCTCTTGATTCACAAGTGGAAGATTACTTCAGTGCAAAGGAAATCAGAGAAATTAGTAACAAAAGGGCAATAGTTGCAGTGAATGATATGTGATCCTGGACCACAAAATCAGTCTTAGTTGCACGGGTATATTTGTAGCAATAGCCAACAATACATTGTATGGCTCAAAATGTATAAATCTCAATTTTGAAAAATTTACACATGACTGGTTTTGTGGTCCAGGATTACATATTACCTTACCTGAATTTTTTTGATTTTCTAGGTCAAAGACTTCCTGCGACAGATGTCAAAAGGAAAACTTCAACTGTTACAAATGGAAGACCTTTTGGTACTTCAGCAGTTGTACTGCACCAAAATCATTCCATGATATGGGCCACAAATATTAATAAATATTCTTTTGAACTCTATTCATCAGAGAATACTGAAAAGAAGAACGTGCCATGCTTTCCACAAAAATATTAAGCAGCACATGTGTTTTCAAAATTTATAATAATTCATTACTTGGGCTCAAATCATTTTTCATAGGCTTCAGTGTTAACAAAGGTTCCACTTCATCCACAGATGGCAGCTGTGTGAATCAGTGTCCAGATGATTTCTTTAGAGGGGAAACTCAGCGCTGTGAACCCTGTCATCCTAACTGCCTCAACTGCATGGGACGGCACAGCCACGAGTGCCTGAGCTGCAGAGCTCACCTTTACAGAGACGTTAAGGAATGTGTGGACACATGCCGCTCTGGGTAACTACAGTACTCAATATCTGTAGTAAGGCATTTGGAATGCAGTATTAGGTCATACTGGACCGGCTTCCCAATTCTTATTAGACAACGCATTATATTTTCTGTTTTCAAATGTTTTTGACTTAATCTTTTCCAGTTACTACGCCTCGCCTGTGTCTAGGACATGTGAGCGCTGTCATGAGAACTGTGGGGAGTGTCTTCAGGCTGGTGCTGAGGGATGTGTGAGCTGCAGAGAGGGGATGCTGTTTATCAGGAAACAGGGGCGCTGTGTGTCTTCCTGTCCTGATGCGTACTACCATGATACACACCATAAAACATGTGAAGCCTGTCACCCCAGCTGCAGAACATGCACAGGTACAGTATGTAACACATTACAGTTATGACAACATATTTCAGACAGTCTAGTCAGTTCTACTAATCAGGCCATTGTGAAACAGAAGTGAGCTTAACTGTACTGAATATACACCTGTAGTATAAATCTTAGAAGTATATTTCAAAAAATTTTCTTGCAGATAATAAAATAATGCAATAAAGGCCGCTTACTGTAAGTATACTTACAGAGAGCACACTTTCATGACTTGATGTTTCTTAACAGAATTAACTACACTTTTAAGCTAAGTAAAAGATTTTACTTTAAAACATTAATTGTGCTTTAAAGAAGTACAGGTAACAATTTAAGATAAGGTGTCATTTGTTAACATTAGTTAATATATTAACAAACATGAACGAACAATGAACGGTACTTTTGTTACACTATTTATTACTTTTTGTTAATGTTAGTTAAAAGTAAAAGTACAGTTGTTCATTGTTTGTTCATGTTATTTCACAGTGGATTAAATAATGTTAACGAACAACTTGTGATTTTTATAATGCATTAGTAAATGATGAAATTAACATTAACTAAGATTAATAAATGCTGTAGAAGTATTGTTCATTCTTAGTTCATGTAAACTAATGTAGGTAACTAATGTTAACTAATGAACCTTATTGTAAAGTGTTTTTCGAAGTACAGTTATTTTGATGTCTTGACTTACTAAACTTACTAAAACACTTGGAAAGTGCTTGATTTTAATTTTAGCTGTAGTGTGTTATTCAGTATTTACAATATTTGTCAAGTAAATAAATATTTAAAATGCTAAAATTCGTCATTACAGCTGTGCAATTTACAAATTACAAATATATTTAAATACACCACATATATGTTTCAGTAGAAATGACATTACATTTCAGTTTACCATAAATGTTTGTCAGTAACCATATTTCAAAGACAATAAAAGTAATTAAGAAATTACACAGATTAAATTACAAAGACTTATGGTGCGTTCAAGTTGTAATTATGATGTCAGATTTACATTTTTTACATCAAATTCAAGAAGATTTTTAACTCTTCTTCTACAAAATGATGAATGTGCATATGTTTTTTTTTTTCTTTGAATTGCTATAAATTGAATTGTTATATATTTTATCTAGTACAATGCAATGGTATGTTTTTCTACATCGCCTGTACAGTCGCTGCATTCATTGTGTCCATTATACTGTATTTTCTCACTGAAACGTTTTCCGACGGTTTTCCGACAACTTAAATGCACCATTTAGTTACTAAGCATCAAAATTTCAGCTTAAATCCTTCTGAAGTGATTGCATTTAATATAAAGTGGCATGCAAAAGTTTAGGAACCCTTTGCAGAATCTGTGAAAATGTGAATAATTTTAACAAAATAAGAGAGATCATACAAAATGCATGTTGTTTTTTATTTAGTACTGTCCTGAGTAAGATATTTTACATTACATATACTCCACAAGACAAAAAATAGCTGAAATTATGTAAAATAATCCTGTTTAAAAGTTTGGGAACTCTTTGTACTTAATACTGCATGTGGTTACCTGGATAATCTACGACTGTTTTTTTGTTTTGTGATGGTTGTTCATAAGAACTTTTAAAAGTATGATAAAGTGCGCTATTTTTTTTTACAAGAGGGTGATTACAAGCTTACCTGCCTTTTTTTTTCTACAGGAATAAGTCAACTTTCAAATGGTTAATGCATATACCTATTTTAAACAAAAACTGACACACCTTACCTTTAAATTCTATTTTTAACCATTAACCATTCAATAATTTAAGCCTAAAATGTTGGAATGTCATTTTAATTGACAGGAAAGAGTGTTGAGGATTGTGACTCATGTCATCCAGGTTATAGACTCACACAGGGTGCTTGCGAGTCACCCTGCCTCACAGGAGAATACGCTGAGCCTGAGGTAAACTTTCGTTCTGGTGCAGTCTATTCAAACATGTATACTTCCTGTCTACTTTGACCCTTTTTATGAAAGTGGTCACATGATATCTGTTGTGATCTCTCTACAGGAGCAGGGCTATAAATGTGTGTCATGCGATGAGTCCTGTTTGGAATGCAAAGGTCCAGGGCCTCATAACTGCACCATCTGCCCAGCACAGTTCATTCTGACCGCAGAGGGGCGCTGTCTGCCCTGCTGCACCAACACAGAACAGGAAGACACAGCCACAGTTCAGCAGGAGTGCTGTAATTGTACTGAGACCAGAGGTATTTGGATTTAAAGTGACCATTCTTCTTCAGACAAATTGATCACAATTACAAAATTACTGACCTAGTAATTCATAGCACTGTCTTTTAAAGCTTCAAAACCTTTGTGAATAATTTGGGTGGTTGGGAGCACATATCAAAGTTCCAAAGTCACAAGTTTTTCCTTATCTCCTCCAACTTCGATATCATCCTACATGGTTTATTTTTATTTTTTTTTTTTTGTAAAGGGCGTTTGACATTCTTTGCATGTTGGTCGGTTCTTCTGCAGCGATGTAGGACGATTTAGAAGTTGGAGGAGACAATGAGATGGGAGTTTGTCGACATACCCTAACTGTATTGAACCGGAATGCACAGAGTACTTGCAGAGCTAGACAAGATGAGCAATTAAGGTTAAAAAGTTTTTTTTTTTTTTAGAAAATGATCAATCGTTTTGCTAGATAAGACCCTTTTTCCTCAGCTGGGATCGTTTGCTTGGTTCCTTGCAATGTTATGACCTCAAAAACAATTTGTAAACAAATACATTTCGAAATATGCAACAGATAACAAACTCCATTAGTATGGTTTTCCTGACGTAGTAAACTTTTTTTTTTTTAACACGATTGGTTAGGTTTATGGTAGGTTTTTGTGTAGGCAATATATTATTTTAAATCATGATAGATCATTAACCTTTTAGCTCCACTCACCACAAATTGTATTTCCAAAATCCTGTGATACATACAGAAATGAAGTAACAAAACATTGCTGGATTAATGTTTAGCATAAAACTGAACATGCTTTTAGTGGCTGGACATTTCCATTTGAAAGAGTAATGAAACTTGCAAGAAGCACTGTAATATTTCAAAGAAATGTCACACATTATTCCAGTAAGCATGCCTTGAAAATTTTATTTGTGCTTTAGTTGTTCTCTTTAAACTAAAAATATTTAGTAACATAACACGTCTTTGTTCTTTGTGTCAGACATTAAAAATCAACTTTTATCCCTGTTGCAGGTGAGTGTGTCCTCAGCACTAACTTTGCCTTCCGTAACCATGAGGAAGAGGAATACTCAGGAAACCTGCCACTTTTCATCACCACCTCCATCCTGCTTGTTTTCGCCTTAATCGCTGTAATCATCCTCATTAAGCGTTCTCTTTCCAAACGACCCATGCCTGAGCCCCCTGTTCCACGTGGGTATGAAAAACTGGGCCATGGTGGAGGCAGAGACAGCTTCTACAGAGGCACTTCATCATCCACCTCCACCTACGGTGGTCAAGCAAGCTCTAGTTCTGGACGGTTCCGTGAATCACAGCTGGTGGACCTCGGAGATCAGAAGATGAGTCGGGACGATGACGACGAAGATGATGAAGATGAAGATATTGTATATATGGGACAGGACGGCACTGTGTATCGCAAATTCAGATACGGGCAACTGGGAGATGAGCAGGAGGATGAGCTAGAATATGACGATGAGAGCTACAACTACCGATAACATCTTCAGCTGTTTAAATGGAAATCTATTCTGCAGGGTTACTAAAATTTGTCACTTAGAATGCAAAAGCAACATTGTATAATAAAAAAAAAATGTCTGAAATGTGAATAATAAGTACGATGATGACAATGACAATTTGTAGATTTAGACTTTATTCAATACTTCTCTCAGCTGCTTGTCTTTTTTTGATCTCTTTCATCTTCCAGCTTTTATGAAGACTTTCTTTGTTTTGTTCCGCCTGTGTGAGTGATTTTTTTTTTTTTTTTTGAATGTGTGCATTATGTCCCTGTGTATTAGATTTCTGTATATGATAGTAGCAGAAGTACAAATGAGCCCAGAAGTACAAATGAGTACAAATTTCCCACTTAAGACTTTGGCCTTGGTTATTTTTGTTGTGAAAGTGTGTAAGCTGTAAATTTTAATAAAAATACAACGTTATGTGTTCATTTATGTTTTCAGTATCAATTTTTGATACAGATTACAGATTCTACTTTTGCTTCATTTTTTTGTTGTCCCTCTGGTTACATTTGAACCTCCATATATATATATATATATATATATATATATGCAGTGCACAGCATAAATGAGTACACCCTCTCTGAATACATATAAAACATGTACTTTCTTAATGATCACTAATATAATTTGTGAAAAGATTGAAAAATGTATTAAACATACTTAATAAAAAACAAAATTTATGCCAATATTTTCTGTAAAATAAGTAAATTACCGTTGTAAATGACCCTTCTTGGCACTGAGAGTACAAGTTCGTGACAAATTTTCACATCTGTCCTGACGACCTCCTTAAATGCCTTGGTTTTTAATGGGGAGTTTTGCTCAGCTCGTCTCTACAGAATCCCCCACAGCCGCTCAGAGATGGCAAAAGTATACACATCCTTCACTCAAGTAGAAGTACAGATACTCGTGTTTAAAAATACTCTAGTAAAAGTAGAAGTACTGACTACACTTTTTTTACTTAAGTTAAAGTAAAGAAGTATGGGCTCAGACACGTACTTAAGTTAAAAGTACCCATTACTACTACCTGTTTTAGTGTAATGTTGGTAACTGGACCTCACATCATATTGACACATTAATACAAAATAACTTACATCTAAAATGTGTTAGCTAATGAATGTATCAAGGCTAAACATCCAATGTAGAACTGGGCCGGACTGGGACAAAATTTCAGGTCGGGAAATCTCACACTCATCCGGGCCATCCCATTCACCCACAACAATTTTTTCTCATCCGCCATTTACTGTTATTAGCAGAACTGTCTCCACCTTGTTGCAACACAACCACCTCATTATGTTCTATTTGCAGTAACAATTCAATTTAAAGTATCACCCATGACCAGGTGTTGTTGTTTTATCTTAAAATGGCTTAAAAATACTATAGATTTAAGAAAACTATATTTTCTAAATTGCCTAAATGTCAAAATTAGTACAATAATGATTACATCATGACAATATCTTTACAGAAAAAACCTAATACTAAACATGTTATTGCATTATCATGAATCATATTTTTCTCTTACCAAAATTAACCATGGTTTATTACAGTAAAAGTATAGTGACCATGTTTTTTTTTTGTTGGATTGATTACAATTTTTTAATTTAACTACCATAGTTTTACTACACATCTCATGGTTAGTGTAGCAAAACCATGGTTCATTTGTGGTTACCATGGTTTAACTATAGTAACTATGGATTTTGGTTTTATTTTCATAAGGGTTGTGCCATTACTACTATAACTTTACAGTAGATAATAATGATGTCCTTTTACATCGAGTATTTTGAGTGATGATAGTAATTTAGTTTAGTTTCGTTTATATTTCGTTTATTTCGTATATATTTTTGTTTACATAGTTAAGCATTAAACTGATAGCAACTCTTAGCAGCCTGTTCACAGATGAAACTGACCTGCACAAGTCCTAAACAGGTCAGTAGTTTTGCCTTTATCCACCTGGGCGAGCGAGCCGAATCACATTGCCAGTCAAGACTAACTGATCCATGATTTATTAGACATTTGTTATCGAATGGTGATCCACCAAATGCTGATTAAAACTAAAGTAACAAGCCTAGTTTGAAAATGTAAGAAGTAGAAAGTACAGATATTTTTGTAAAAATGTAAAGAGTAAAAGTAAAAAGTAGTCAGAAAAATAAATAGTGAAGTAAAGTACTGATACCAGAAAAATCTACTTAAGTACAGTAACGAAGTATTTGTACTTCGTTACTTTCCATCTCTGCAGCCGCTCAAGAATGTTAAGACTGAGTGAAATACATGTCCACTGAAGGATTTTGACCCAGGGAGATCTTCACTGTCATGCTGAAAAAAATGCCCAACAATGCAGGGAATGAGGGGAGGGTAGCATCTTCTGTTTCAAGTTTTTGTATTACATTATACAGTGGTGTGTGAATTCATGACAGCTTTGATAAAGTACAACTCCCTCACACCTTTAGTACTCATAAATCCCTATACAAGAGCTTTACTACCACCAAACATCACTGTGGGTACCGGGCACTTCTCACTGTACTCCTCCTCTAGCAACACCAGAACATTTTGAATGCTTTTCTCTTGAGACCAGGGTATGGATTCCCAGAAGTTTATATTTTGCAAATATGGGCCTCGGAAGAGGTTAAATGAGTTTATTGTGCTTTGACTACAGTAGATAATTCTAGTGATGACAACAACCATCCATGTCACTTCTGCAGGCTGCGTCATACTCTGTGAGATAAACATTTTTCATAGCTTTTGCTGGCTCTGAGACACTAGCATGGTATTTCTCTGGCTCTTTTTCTAGCAAAAAATCACTCATCTCTAAATGAAAACTTAAAGTGAAGACCTGATTATTTCAGGAGCCTTTGTAAACGTCCATTGTTTTTGAATGTTGGAGCTATTTCTGCAATATTTTCACACTTAAAACAATAATTTGGTATTCGTCTTGTACCATAGTCCTCTTTTATGCTAAGAAAGAAATCTCCTGACAGTTCTCTCCCAAGTGGCTCCATTGTTGCCATTAAGTCTGAGTATGATTATGTAGGCTAACACTTTAAATTGTCAGGAAATTACTTGTCTTTAAAACTTTTGGTTTAATATTAACTGTTGATCAAAAATCACTTTGATAAGAAAATCTTATTTTCCTAAATAATTTTGACATTCTTCTTTGGTAATTGATCAAGCAGGCTTGTTGGAACATTATGTCTCCAAAGAACCCTAACATGTCTTCTAAGTAAAGAGTAATTGCTGAATTTGAAGTTTTAGAGGCGGTGTACTCATTTATGCTGTGCACTGTATATATATATAATATTATCTGTAATATAACTGTAATATTAAAATGGTATTCAACCAAATTTCATGATGCTTTGCACTGTTTACTAATCTAATCATAAAAGAATACCAGAGGAAATAGTAATATCTGAGTGAAAAAAAAGAAAAAAGAAAAAAAGAGTAAGTATCCATTATTTTTTCCATAAAGGTAATATGACTAAAATAAAATGGATTTTATCCATACAATATTTCCCATATAGATATAGATATAGATATATTTTTTCAACTTTAATAACTGAAAACTTTTCAAAGAACTAGACAGTGTTTAAACATGCAGTTTTGGAGTTTTGTAATTTTAAATTAACAAAATTAATACATTAATTTATAATACAAATTATTTTAAAAAATAAAATAAAAATAAAATATGATTTCAGAAAGAAATAGGTATCATAGGTATCAGAATATTAAATAAAATAGCACCAATAGCACACAACTGCTCAGATATGATTTCATTTTATTGATATACTCTGCAATATGACATACATCTCAATCTCAATATGCTCTGCTGGAGAAGGCCTCTGGATCAAAGTTCATCTATTCATATTGTTCAATAGAATTTCAGTCTAAAAGGATCATATATCAACAACCAGGTACACATGCAGTGATACAGTCACACATAATGTCTCTCATATGTTCTCACACACACACACACACACACACACTTGCATGCTTAATTTGAATATTGTGCTTTACAGCAATCTTTTAAGTCCCTTTATTTTAGTTCCCAAAGCTAGCAGGAAGAACTTGGGAGACCTAACAGCATGTAAACACATAAACAATCACACTCCCACATACTCATACACACCCTCACACACTGACACAAGAGGAGTTTAAAAGTAGACAGAGCAGTCACAATGAACGTGAAAACCTCTGAAACAGCATGCTCTTAGGATTTGACAGATCTTTGATTGTGGCAACTATTTTTTTTTACCTATTTATACATGGTAAACACTCAAAGAGACATCAACGTTCTGAAACATCTAGGACTGATTTTAGTGCTGTGAGCACAAGAACATCTAATGCATCACTATGGCTTGATTCTTAAAGGTGAAGTGTGTCAACTCCAAACAGAATTGCAAAAATAAATTGATTACATTTACATTTCAGAAAAATGTGCGGTGCTTTTCTATCCAAACCTCACTGGTTGCTTGTTTTTTCTAGCACAGTACATAAAATACCTATTTTTTGACATGAGTGCTCGCTTGGAAAATAGAACACCTCTTCACAAAAAGCTACAGGATTTGAGGTATGATTCAAGACTGCTGATTAACATTTAGAGAGAGTGGTTAGCAATATTTTCAGAATAAAAATCACATTAATTTTCCCCATTAAAGAGTTGTAATATCTTCTAAAATACCATAAAGACGTGTAAACCATTAAAGACAGACCAACTGGGAGCTACGAGGTTGTTGATCAATGCAGTATATGCTTTTGTAGAAGCATATACTGTATGATTTTTTTGACTTTTCACATTATTTTTGTCATGTTTAACAGTGGAGTTCTTGATGAAAATATGTATATGTATGTAGGTTTGTAATGTCGTAATTTCCCTTGGTTGGTTAAAGCTTGTTGGTTTGGTTCATGTCTTATATCTTTAACAAAGACTTGAAATATGAGTGGATAAATTACTTCCGTAACCAAGTATGTTGAAAAATTGAGCAGGCACTGTTGAACTCTAGCACTGGGTTTCACAAATGTTCTCAAGAGGCCTGTTGTGGCAATATCCACTAATGTTCGAAAGTTGCTGGCTGAACCAGAGATGTACGAAACACTGTTTTGAAAGAGCCACAAAAGTCTACATTGTTCAGGAAGTCAACGTAGGCTTAAAGTAATAGAGAAAGCATTTTAGCATAACACACTTGACATTTAAGAACTACAAATTATTTAATCCCTGCTGATTTTAAACTGATACATGTAAAGTGATATGAGGTGTTAAAATTTAAACCTGTTGTTTCTGACAATGGCAATAATTATCTAGTGCTCTATTTTCTGTATCCCCAAGTCATCAGTTTAGCTAGACAGTTCAGCATTAGTGCTAACAGGGTGCTACGCATTGTCTTTGTGTTGAGAATAACCTTGCATGCACTAATATTAATATAGAGCAGTTAAAGTGACAGGATTTTGCCCTTTGTACATGCTCCAATTAGAAAAAATACCTGACGATGAAAATCATGAGCCTAAAGGGGAAAAGTACAAATTGATATTATTGCTAAAATGCCTCTCATGCATAATTCAAGTAACAAGAGAAACTTCTGCAAGACGATAAGAGACGTAGAATGGTTCAAGCATTGCGCTGGTTTAAGCTACTGTTCTGTGAGAAGAATTATTCCGTTTGAGGTGATTTGTGTTAAACAACATGTGGTGCTGCACTATTTATCCCAGCACTGTGAGACACCAAAGCACAAAAATACCCTTTTCTCTTATTTTATGCGATTATTGCATCCACATCAGTGTGCAATCATTACAATTTGAAATACTCAGAACCTTTACAGACATAGTTGCACCCACAGCCAATGGCTCTTATGAACTGCTTGCATTGGGTTGAGCTCTGAAACAAATTAAAAAAATAAAACGTTAATCATTATTAATAATTATATCACTATGTAGTATTATTATTTTTTTTAAATGTTGAATATACTTTCTACGTGAAACAGAATTCACAACACATTTTTCTTCTGTAATATGATGTATATCCAGGTGAACTAAGACTTAAAAAAGAATTTTCTGCTCATCAAGGCTGCGTTTATTTGATCAAAAATACAGAAAAAACAGTAATATTTTGAAATATTATTGCAATTAAAAATAGTGATTTTCTATTTTAATATATATTAAAATGTAATTTATTCCTGTGATGCAAAGCTGAATTTGCAGCATCATTACCCCAGCCTTATTCTAACATGTTGATTTATTATCAGTCCTGGAAACAGTTTTTTTTTTTTTTTTTTTGAAGGATTCTTCGATGAATGAAATGTTAAAAAGAACAGCATTTATGTAAAATAGAAATCTTTTGTAACAATATACACTACTGTTTAAAGTTCTGTTTTAATCTATTCTATTTGTTTTATTCTATTTCTATTTTATTCTACTTCTATTCTATTTTATTTCTATTTTGAATAAATGCTATTTACTTTTTATTCATCAAAGAATCCTAAAAAAGGCAACACAAGTTAAAAAAAAAATATTAAGCAACACAACAGTTTCAACACTGATAATACATATATTTATAAATATATATACTGTATATATATATATATATATGAAGAGTTAAGATGCAAATCCAGCTAAAAGCCATCTCGGTCAAAAATAAGATGATGATACTGAGTGAATGCTCCTGACACATAGTATACATCCATCAAATACTTTATATACAGTATATATATATATATATATAATAAACATTTAAAAAAACTAATTTAGGGCCAGACTTTATTTTATTCATTAAGAAATGACTAGATTTTGAAAAATTGTCATTCCATAGCAGAACGGAGCAAGAAATGAGTTTGCTGTGGATTATGAATGCTGAAGTTCATCACTATGAGCATCTCACATTGTTGGATTACTGTCAACATAAATTTTTTTATTTTTATTATTTTAATTTATTATTATTATTATTATTATTATTGACATCATTACTTTTTGGTGACATCAGCAGAACATTACAGTTTATGGAATTTTTTAATGGAAAAATTCTAAAGATTTAGGTTTTTCTTTCTTTTTTTTTTTTTTTTTTGAATAACATGCACTGATGAATCGTGTTACATGAGGAACATATAAAAAGGGTTCGTTGTGATTTCATGCTGACTTTAAAAGCTGCTTATTATGCTGAAATGACTATTTACTTCATGATTAAGAAATCTTACATTGATTCTTGTGGAATCTCACTTCCTTGGAGAAAGCTGTTGATTCTTCATAAAGAAATGAAAAGATACACATATTCATATAGCCAGAGCACTGTATTACAGTATGACATAAAAAGAGTCAAAGGTCTCAAACATCTTCTATAATACTCACTTAGAGCTCTCTGCTGCTTCCCGTAATTCCTCATCCAGTCTAGAGAAATGTAATATAAATGTAGAATATTTAAAACAATAAAAAAAATAACACTTTACTCCAATTTTTTATTCAGAAATTATACAATTCAATAACTGTATTACTTATACCTCACTTAAATATTTTAGATTACTGGGGTTTGGTAGACAATACAAGGTTGAACTCCTGGTGAAGCATATAAACCACTAACACTGCACTTCACCCCAGTGTTTTAAATGTCTGTTCCCATAGAAACGTGTCTTCACAGGTTTTAAATTATTGAGTCACAACTCCTGTACAGATTCTCATAAACACCTCTTCATCAGCCACAGCGATCGTCTCGCTCTCTGACAGTCTATATGTGCAGCTGAACGGTGCCTTGATGCTTCGCCGTTTACTCTTGTATTGCACAGAGCAGTGCCCGAAATAGATTACCATACATTTATATATGTACATTAGTTAAAGATGTGGCTCACCTGATGATGCACTCGGGTATGTGGATGTACTCCATTGGAATGAGCTCCTCCAGTTCTGCTAAGCTGTTCACATACTTGATCTTACTGCTGAACTTTGAGCTGGAAAACATTTATAAATTAATTTAATTTAGTTTGTTTGTTTGTATAGATAGATAGATAGATAGATAGATAGACAGATACAGTCACCATACCTGATAAATGGTTTTGTGATGGCTAGAATTGTCCTAATGAACCATGATGGGTGAACAATGATGAAAGATTTTAAATTCTTTCTGAGCCTGAAAAAGCGTACACAACAACATAAGTACTCTTTTTTTTTAAATATACTGTATATATTGTGCATTGCACATACAGTATTTAACAGTAATATAATATATACCTCCTATCAATCATCTGGTAGCATCTCTTGAGCCAGTTGAGGCCAGGCATCCTCCGGTGTGGAGTTGCTCCATTCAGGTACACAATCATGTAGTCCTCTGCTACCATGAGCTCTAGTGTACTGATAACATACCTGAGGAGTAATTAACATACACTTAGTAATTTATTTTTAATGCAGCTAATATTACTATTTCAGGTCAGGATTAACAAAGCCATATGTAATAATTTGACATCAAGTCAACTGATCATGTCATATCTGACTGAACTCACAGGAAGAGGTTTTCCATGATCTCGTGATAGTCCTCCCTGTCACTGTCAGGGAGGAAACATGCAGCAAACACAATGATGGCATTTGCACCATTGCCATAGTAGCCTGTGGGTAAAGAAAATAACTGTTTGGGAGGATCCCTGCAAAAAGTCACAGCAGTTTCATCATATAGGGTATACTCATTACTCAACACAATTTAAGGGCAGAATACAGGTTAAGAAAAAGAAGAGTGCTTAAATAATAACCTGAATAAGATATTTCACATAACAGATGCTTATCATCCACAAGAGAAAATAATAGTTGAATTTATAAAAATGACCCCGTTCAAAAGTTTGCATACGCTTGATTCTTAATACGTTTATGTGTTGTTACCTGAATGATGCACAGCTGCGTGTTTTTGTTTAGTGATAGTTGTTCATGAGTCCCTTGTTTGTCCTGAAAAGTTAAACTGCTCACTGTTCTTCAGAAAATCCTTCAGGTCCCTTTGGTTTT
>JAHKKF010538693.1:0-10117 GCA_019740295.1 Labeo calbasu | reverse complement strand
ACATCCCTGCTCCGGCATCGAAACAAAGAGGTCGGACTGTTACAGCTGATCTGAGGTAAAACGCTCATGTCAATCAACTATCGTGGGAGCGGCCTCTGCTGGTGTGACGCCACAACAACAGGCATCTGAGAACGGCTCGATTTGAAAAATTGGATATTATGTTTACAGATTAATTAAAAACCACTGCATGGACTTTTATCATTGTAGAGTAGATTTGTACATACACTGCCAACACACATTAATGTTCAAACAACATGAAAAAGTGAACTTAGCATCCGATGACCCCTTTAAGTATTTAAGTATTTTTAGGTGCATTCAAGTATTCAAATATTTTCTCTTGGGGTGCTATTTTTAACCTATGTAAAATGATGATACATGATACATGGTATTTTATTTTATTTAATATTTAATTACAATATTTCTATAAAATACAAGATTTACTTACTTTACACTTACTGGTACACACATTTTTTTATTTAACTGTGCTAATTTCATTTTGTGATAAATTGGATATTAATGGCCAGCAAGTGTTACGTATATATATTTTATGCTTTGTGTCTAATGACCTTTTTTTCCTAAAAATTAGTATTTTGAAAAATCAAATACCCATTTAAGTAATATATTTAATATCCATATCAGTACAGTACAATCAAGTAAACTTTTACTATTTCATTAGTAGTCCTTTTTTCACATTAAAAATATTCCATTGAGAACATTGTAACTTAATATAGTAGCTTAAAGTATTGGTATCAAATTAAAAAGTTTGGTATAGCACCTCCCTAATAAAATATTACTATAAAAGATTTGGAGAATCACTTCTTAGATCATATGCACATTTATGTTAAACTGAGACTAATTTACTGTACCTGCATTTTTCAGTGTGGACCATAATGAAGTCTTCAGAATCACGCCAGGACTACAGAAATGTAAGTCTGTTTACAGTTTCCATTTCATTTTTTTGTGTTGTTTAGTTGTTTCTTTTCAGTAAGGTTTTAATGTCTTTTTGTGTTCAGATTTCTGTGATCTCACACTGGATCCAAACACAGCACACACAAGCCTCTTAATGTCTGAGAACAGAACAGTGACGCATGTCAAAGACGACCAATCATATCCTGATCATCCAGAGAGGTTTGAGCACTATGAGCAGGTTATGTGTAAAGAGAGTCTGACTGGACGTTGTTACTGGGAGACTGAATTTAATGGCAATGGTCATGTAGCAGTAACATATAAAAAAGTAAGTAGAAAAGAAGGGATTGATTGCCTGTTTGGTCTCAATGAACATTCCTGGTGTCTTTTTTGGATTAACCGAGGCAAAGTTTGTACTGCCTGGCACGATAATAAGAACACCGATGTGTCTGAATTTGTCTCCTCTCTGACTAAAAGAGTAGGAACATATCTGGATTGGCCAGCTGGCACTCTGTCCTTCTACAGCATCTCTGACACACACACACTCACACACTTATACACATTCAACACCACATTCACTGAACCACTATATGCTGGATTCAGGCTTTATCCTAGAGCCTCAGTATCTCTGTGTCAGATCGAAAAATCTCTGGTAAGAAATAATGTAGAACGTGATTCGCTCTAGACAGCTGTATTATAGATTTGGATGTTTTTCTGAACCTTTTTGCTTGTAAAGTGTATAGTGGAGAGGTGAAAGAAAGTAACATGAACGAGGACGGGTCTTTTGTGTATTTCTGTCACCAGTGGAGCTGGGGTTCCTTGCCGCTGTCGTCTCCACCTTGCTTAGTTGGGGACACTTAATATTTGCCAACATAAATTGACTGTACTGACACAATACACAATTATTGAACAGAACCGAATCAACACTAATGTTGTTTTTTGGACTGGATTTGTGTTTAAATCTTTTTGGTGGGAAAATGTAAAGCAATGAATTTGAAAAGAATTTGGAATTCTTAAAATTCCAATGCTTAAAGTATTTTGAACTTTATAATGTGTATCATAAACCATTTTTTAAATGTCATTTTATTTTAATTAGTATTGGAGTGATAAAGGTAGAAATCGTTATGCTTGATGTTGTAGTGGTGCCGCTTGTACTACTGTGCAGTGGCAAACAGCAGCAGAGAAGAAGCCAAAAAAGGAATCAAGGTATATCAAGTAGAATTGGGGTCAAGCTGAAGAAGGTCCCGTTCCTGCACTTTGCTAATGGCCCCCGAAATCACCAAGTGGTTGTTTATATGCCTGCAGGCGGTTGTTTTAATACACTGTCGCTATCGTTTTTTTCCTGCTAATTTGGCTGTCGTGTGTCCTTGTCTTTTTGTACTTCTGTGATGTGTAATTATTATTATTATTTTTGTAATTATATGTAAATATCTGTACACAAACAAAATAATGACTACTGTACTGTCCTTGTTTAATCAGTATTTTGTGCAAGAAATGATTTTGTTACTGTCATTTTGCAGTCTCTTTTTTATGATAGGCCTTATGCATGTCAATCCTCCCTGCAACAGTTTTACAGGTTAATCACTGAGCTCTTATCTGTGCTCAGAGATGTTTATAATGAATCTATTTATTTTGTTTGTTTTTGTTCATTTTTAAACATACACTAGGGCTATTTGTCAATTACAAGGCCCACAGGCCAAACACAGCACGTCACAACTGTTAACTAAATGTACAGATATCTCACCAGAAAATGGCTCTGGTAGAAGTTAAAGTCACAGTTTAGGATATTACTTGAGCAAAAATGTTAAAGTGTGTGATATTTATTGTACTTCATAAAAAGCATTTTTATATATATTAAACGCTTAAATATGTAAAGTAAAATTACAAGTAAATGCAAAATGCTGATTCTTCCATGTTGTATCTTTAGGTAAGCATAAATAGCACTTCATTTTGTACTTAGTCTCTTTCATTGTAACATTAAAAAAAACATTTTTGGAATCTGCATATGAAGTGGTATTTAGATGTATTTACACCCTTCAATGCAGCTCAGAGGGGACATGGATGCATTTAAACAGCAGTTACAAATGCATAAATAATGCTTTGTATAAAACATAAAATACTGAATACTGACATTTGAAATTATTACATGAAAAAATAGCCGAAATGTGAAATTAAAACTTCCAGGTGACAGTGAACCGATTCATTCAAACGTCTGATTCATTCAAGAATGAAGCATTTGACTGTGTTAAGGAATGAGTCAGTGAATCAAACAGCACTCTTCGTGAGTGGGCGAAAAAAAAGAAAAAACAAGGAAAAATGGCATTTTTCATGTGATAGGTTCACTATCTTGGATGAAATAAATATAAACGATAATTATAATATATATAAAATATATATATAAAGCATGTTTTTTTGAGCATGTAGTTCTTCAGTGTTTGCCTGAAGCTGTTCATCAGGCAAACACTGCATACGCATTCACATGAGACCTCATTGCACATACAAATTTATATATATATATATATATATATATATATATATCTACACGCACACACACATTCATACAGAAAATATACTTAAAATGCATTAAACGAACTTACAAGAAACAGGAGGTATATAAATTCATTTTTACTACCAGTAATTATCCAGTTATGCAATAGCTGCATTAGTACACTTTATTAGACATTATAAACTCACACCTCACAGAGAATATGTCATCTTCTTTAGTCTTCTTTGCTATTGTCATCACATACTGAACTGCCTGAGTTTGATTGGGACTTATACAGTAAAGTATATGCCTAATACAGCAACAACAGAGTCATGAGGAAAATCTGTCTTAAACAAAACAGTTCACACTAGAACTTACAAATTTTTGGACAGAGCCAAAATAAATGACCCAGTGTTCTCTTGTTGGATCTACATTTAATAAAGGTGACACAGAGGGGTCTACAGAATGTAACCTGGTTCAAGAATAATGCAAGCTGTGCACAACTTTATATTAAATGAGCTAGAGCTGAAGGAACATGACCTAATGTCTTGAAGGGCCTCGGTCCAAGTGTCTTCTGAGAGATCTATGGCCAGATCTTTCTCCCAGGACATCTTCAAATGTTGTGTAGGAGGAACATATTGAGTTATTGAAATATTCATCACATCTAGAAACAAGTTTGCAAATGCTGTTTCAGGTCACTTTGATACGTGAAACACTTCTCACACTGAAGACATTTGTAAGGTTTCTCTCCTGTGTGTATTCTCATGTGAACCTTTAAGTTTCCTTTAACTGTGCAACTCTTTCCACACTGAGGGCAGGTGAAAGGCTTTTCTCCAGTGTGAACTCTCATGTGAGTCCTAAGGTTTGCTTTGTTTGTTAAAGTCTTTCCACAGTGATGGCACATAAAAGGCTTTTCTCCGATGTGAATTTTAACATGATTCTTAAGGTGATTCGTGTCTGTGAAACTCCTTTCACACTGATGACATTTAAAACTGTTCTCTCTTGAATGAATCTTCATGTGATTATTAAGGTTAACATTATATCTGAAACACTTCCCACACTGATTGCATGTGAAAGGTTTCTCTCCAGTGTGGCTTCTTATGTGAATCTTAAGGTTTCCTTTAATCGTAAAACTCTTACCACACTGCGGGCAGGTGTAAGGTTTCTCTCCGGTGTGAGTTTTCATGTGGACGTTAAGGATTTTTTTCTGTGTAAAACACTTTCCACATTGAGTGCATACGAATGGCTTCTTTTCAAAGTGAATTTTCATGTGGATTCCAAGGCTTTCTTTTCGATCAAAAATTTCTCCACACACTTGGCAGGTGAAAGGTCTCTCTCCATTATGAATTACCAAGTGGGGATTAAGGTTTGTAGTTTGTGTTTTTTGAGGGCTTTTTGGTGAGGAAGTCTTTTCAGTTTGCGAGCAACTAATCGGTTTTTCTTCTGTTTTAAATTCGTGACATTTCTCATCCTGATCTTTCTCTTCTGTTTCATTCAGTTCTTGACTCTCCTCTTTCAGCGCCATCAGATCTGAGGTGAAAAAAGAAAAATACAAGTTAACACCAGTTCAATGGCACAAAGCAACAGACATCCAAACATTTTAGACTAGTGCTGTCAATGGACTAAAAAAATAACAAATTAATTGCACATTTTCAGTAATTACATATTGATATATTTATATTGTCATAATTTCACAACAAACATTAGACCAGATGACACACAAGGGAACAAACAGAAACTTATAAAGGATAATAAATGCAACAGGTGCAAGAAATCTAAACAAGAACAGAACTAAACAAGAACAGAAAGTGACCATATATGGAAAAACAGGAACTGAAAATGGGCCAAAATCAAGACAAGAGAAGTAACAACACTGACAGTACTATTTAATGGCATCTTTTTGCTAGCCTAATGAAGGCTAGTATCATTGCTACAAATACAGCAACTGCTGTCTTTATTAAATGCATTTTCCCCTCAAATTTAACCAATAATTATAGACATTCAGAATTACAGCGTCATTGAATGGTATGATTTTTAACATTTATTAAAAAAGTGAAGTTTGAAATTAAACTTCAAACAATCTTCACATAAAGTAAAATTTGTGTATGCATAAACTGTAATTTGAATATAAATTAATCTTTATTCAAGCTACAAAACTTAATCGGTGAGCAGAACAGAGTAATTTCTGTCTTTCTGTTTTTTCTTTTTTTTTTTATTTACATCAAATACTCAAACTGCAGCAGGTTTTGCTTTAATGCTGCATTCCCAGCCTCATCTCATTGTTTATAAAACATACATTTTTCAGTGTTTTGACTTATGCTGAAACATGCAATTTGCACGTATTACACTGTTTAAAACATAATATTACTAAATATTAGCAGCTAAAAAAAGGCATAAAATAATTATGAATCTTTATCATGAAAATATGTGTACTCATGCATTTTTATCTTTCATCAATGAATTATTTACATTTTTAGACCCCTTAACCTAACCCCAAACCTAAACATAGCCACTTTATAATAAATATAAAAAGATTTAAAACATAATAGACCGAAATATGTAGGGAAATGAGTATTTAGGAACCTCTAAATCTACCCATAACCATATATCAAAAATATGTACAGTGTTAAGAAAAACATGACAGACAAGTGCAAACACAATAACTTATTTTTGCAAAAAATCTCAAAAGCAGTACCAAATATTCCATATGACAGTGCATTGCATGTTCTGACACAATAGTTTTATATAAGGTGCAGAGCAGAATTTAATGATGTTTTCTGTATTCTGTGATGCTGGACATTTTACTAAGGATCAAATGAGTGAGTTCAGCTTTGAGAATGAAAACCAACCTGTTTGTTCCTCAGTATCTTCATGTTTGACTCTAAATGTTTCTTCAATCTTCATGTCTTCACTCTCCTTTTTAATAAAAGCCATCTTTATAATAGTATCACGTGGAGCTGCCTCTTCAGGAGTTTTTCTGTGTGGAACACTTTGTCCTGTTTAAGGTGAGAATAATGAACAGAAAGAAAAATCAAATACAAACTGCATTTTCAAATGCAATAATCTCTAAATCAGTGGTCTAGTTCAGTTGTCAGCACACTGGTAAGGAGTCAGTCAGAGTGAGAGTTAATAGTCTTAAATGGCCAGATATGACAAAACAAAAACCCAGCCTTCAAATTATATATCTTACAGTGTTCCCATTTGTACTAAGATTTATATTTAGTATTTACTGATTTGTAGGTTATATTTTAATATATTCACTTTCACGAAAACGTTTGCAGTTGTTTTATAAAAGTTGTCATTACACGCGTTTGTTATTCTCGATGCATTTACGCTGTTTTGAGCAGCAGGTGTCGCCAGCGTGCGCTGATCCGAGCGATTCAAAACAGTGAATCATTTTGCAATGCAATTGATTCAGCTGGAGCGAAATGAAACGCACCGTTTCTGTACCTCATGTGCACATGCTGTTTACATGCACAAAATAAACTTCACTGATATCACTAAATAAAGCTTTACAGTGTTACACTGGTTAACAATACATTTCACAGTTACATATAATTCTCTAAATAAGTTTTATTTAAACACTTTAAATGATTAAAAGCACACACCTTTCTTCAGCCGAATCACAGACGCAGGAGTGCGGCGCAGCCTTATGACGTCACATCGTCAGACCAAAATAAAAGTCTTGAACCGCTTCTCCCCTGCTGAAAAACAAACAAAACACAATAGTTTAAAATGCAATTAAGCATGAAATATGCTATATATAATTAATTAATCAAAATGGAACTGCTTAGGCTTGACATTAAAGTTGGTATTCTTGATCAAGATGCTGAAGAGGAGGCTGCTGTATTGAGAAGACGAATCTTTCAAAGATGCAACGGAAGATAGAGAAGAGATGTGCCTTTTTAAGATGTCTCTCATAAGATGAGAGATACATTAAGATGATTTTCTTCATAAACTCATGTATTTATGTGGACCTGACAGTTTACTTGACTTATCTGAATAAAAAGTAATATTGATCATAAATAAATACATAATACATCAAAGGCATGAACACATTATTCTATAATTAAATAATATATAATCTCTTAACATAAACACCTTATTAAAGTACTAACTCACTAACTATGCTAACTCACTAACATGCTAACTATTGTGGGAATGTTACATGAGACTACATTAGAATTTTCTAGGTGTACCAAATAAACTAACAAGTACAGTAGAGGTTTGACAGTTAGTAACATTGAAATTAATTAGGCTACATTCCACACATCATTTGTGTTTTTGGTGCTCACATAAGTAAGCTTGTTGGACAAGCTTTGTACAGTTAGGTGCACATCACATTACTGCATTAACACAAACAGGACATTTTCTTTCTATAATAGTCATATAGGCTATAACTTTTAGACTCTGGGAAGACAGTTGCGCTAGTTCTTATCAATAAATGAATGAAACCAAAATCACGCATAAGCAAATACCTCACCAAGCAGATCAAACGTTAGAGGGAAATGTAATTTTGGCAGACTTCAACAAGTCATTTCAGACAATATGTTTAAATTGTTTAAATCAGAACTGAATAACACTCTTAAAAATAAAGGTGGTTTAAAGGGTTCTTCACAGCGATGCCACAGAAGAACCATTTTTGGTTCCTCAAAGAACCATTTAGTCAAAGGTTCTTTAAATCTCTTTCCTTTTTATAATCTGAAGAAACAAAGAACCTTTTGTGAAACAGAAAGGTTCTTCAGATGTTAAAGGTTCTTTATGGAACAATATAGACAAAAGAAGGTTCTTCTATGGCATCGTGAAGCACCTTTATTTTTAAGAGTGAAATATTAAATATAGTAACAGATATATTAAATATAGTAAAAGCATTTTAAAAAGCAATAAATATAATGCATACCTAATAAAACAACAGTAAAAACATTCAACATTTTCATGTTATCTGTATGTTTTAACAGGAAGAAAGTCCCACTCCAAGGTATTTGCAGATCAATGAGCAGGTACCTATCCTGCTCAGGTTTTCTTGAGTTTCAAGTTTTCTGGAGATGATTCAAAACCAGCTTTCCAGCTCTCCAGGAGCAGCATCAAGATGCAGGTCCAGATGTTGCCCCAACAGAAAGCCTATAGATTCTCACCTTGTTGACCATGAGGCATTCAGCTGTGCTGCTGGTGCCATCGACGGGAGACACATCAGGATTCTTCCTCATTCTACAGGGCACCTGTGAAGCCAAGGATGCATTTATAGATGTGTACACTGGCAATCCAGTAATCTGTACATGATGCCCTTGTCCCGCATGGCTCACCAATGTACCAGCAGGCTCTCTATCTACCAGCTGGATACTGTCACTTGGGAGAAGGTGGATATCCATCATCCTGCTGCAACCATGACCCCAACAACCAGTATGTCACAAGTAAGAACACTCTGATGCTGAAAATTGTTACTTTCATGACTTTGCAATACACCACACATTTTCTCCATGATTTTTGATTAATAGGCCAAGTTGAAGCCCAATACAACAGGCATCACGCACAAGCAAAAAAACATTATCAAGTGCACCTTCGGGATTTTAAGATGCACTGGCATGCAGTTTAACATTGTTTAAACATTAAATCTGATATAAATATTTATATAAAGATATGCATTTACTTACTGTGTGATTCAGTCAATGTTATTACACATTTTAGTTAGCATTGTGTTCTCTGTTTCAGGGTGGATGCTGGCAAAGAAGATGGCTCTTTAGGAAGATTTGTTAATGATGATCACATGCAAAATAAAAATGATCAAAGTAGACAGAAAGCCCCATCTGTGCCTGTTTGCAACAAGGGACATCAGTCAAGGGGAAGAGATTACATAAAACTATGAGGATTCTGATTGCCCATGGAGGAACAAGGTATTTACAGATTGATTTTCACAAGTGATTTGGATCTGCATTACCTGGAACTGCTAATTGTTAATCTATCAATTTACCTGTATAATCTGTTATATTGGAAACACAAAGCTTCAGCATATTTTAAATTTGGTTTACAAAATTAATGTTAAGCTATTAAAATCTAGTTTTTCTTTTTCGTTATCTCACCTTCTGAACCTCAGAAGACACTTTATGACACTGCTCAACAAGTAATTTATTTACCATTGGAAAAACTAGCATAGCTGGTACGGAGTGAGAGAGACGTGAAGTGGGCGGATCCATCTGCGTAACTTTATTCGAGCGAGACAGAGACATGGTCATAAAAACAGGCAGGGTCAGACATCGGCAAACTGGTATGTGAGAGCAAGACACTAGAGTAGTCCGTAAGGCAGGCGAACCTAATCCAAAGAGCTAGGCAAACAGGGGTAATCCGAATAGACAGGCTAGAGTTCCAAAGGGCATGCAACAAGACAGACTAAACGATATAACAAGGTGTTGATACAAGACTCGAATGACAAGATACAGGAACAAGGCTAGTCTAGATTAACAAACTGACTAAGAGGCTCCATAAAGTTGCTAAGCACAATACAATCGACTACTTGCACTTCCATTTTAAAAGTGTACGGCTCAGTTATTTCCAGTTATGTACATTTTCAATGCACTGTAATCATCTAGTTGACTTAAATGCCTAATAAAATGAGATTTCGCGGGATGATTTGTAATTCGAAAGACATATTCTGATGATTACTGGGTACGGAATTTTTCAAACTCAATGGAACGTGAAGTTTTAATGCAACATAAACCGATCTGAGAAAGC